>JAUEJJ010023598.1:0-11393 GCA_032164275.1 Synergus coniferae
ATAAGTATAATTTTTTAAATTATTTGTAAGATTATCCCATAAGACACAATGTTAAAATCGGGCTGAAGCGCAGCTGCACCATCAGTCGGGATTCTATGGTACAACCAAGCTGGGGTCGTATATTTACGGCCATCTTTGAAAGAGTCGGATAGGTCTGGACACATCTAGGACCATTTTCCTCGCACTAAAGGGGTCCTATATAAAAGCATAAATTCTAGAATTTTTCTTCACGCTACAGACAATGTTGGTTTATTTAATTAAGTTTAATGTTATAAAGCAATATTTGAAGCACGTTGTATGAAATTTTCAAAGAACATTCAAAATCAATCCGAACTTTTAATCTGAATGAATACGAATGAATCCGGTTAATCCGAATTAATCAGAATTAATCTGAACTTTCAACCCAAATTAATTCTGTCAATGCGAATCAATTCAAATTTTTAATCCAATTAAATCCGGTCAATCCCATCAATCAGAACTTTCAATCCGAATTAATCCGGTCTATCCGAATCAATCCGAATGATTCCGAGAAAGTCGAATTCATTTGGAATAACTCCATGAATTCGGGTTGAAAGTTCGGATTAATTCTGATTAATTCGGATTGACCGGATTCATTCGGTTTCCCAGTGGGCTAACCGGCTAAAAGACATTGACATCCTGAGGATGTCTTAAAGACATCCTTAGGACGTCCATGTCAGTCTAATTGATTTCCAAAAGACGTGTCATGTCTTAAAGACGTCTTTCGGACATCAATTGGACTGACATGGACGTCCTAAGGATGTCTTTAGGACGTCCTCAGGATGTCAATGTCTTTTTCCCTACTGGGGTCATTAGGATTAAAGCTTCGAATTGATTTTGAATGTGCCGCGGATTAATTTGGTTCGGATACAATTTCCGAAATGTTTCGGAAAATTTCGGATTGGTTGGGAATGAATTTCAATCAGAAGCTTTCGCTAGGGCACCTAGTGGCTGCTCTGACGCTCAATTATAATATACCTTTTTCTAATAAATAAAAAATACATTATTTTTTAGGTAAATTAAAAAATTTTTAATGATTTGCAAAGCCTTAAAACAAGCACTAGTCGAGTATTTATTGTAGTAATTACATAACAGTCATCAATGTACAATGTTTCTCCTGATCCATTCACCGTATTCTAAATGTTGCAAGAGTACAAAAACGTCTGGTTTAATAGGCAGCTCCCTCCCTTCTGTTTCAATTGTTCCAATGTAAACTCCAACCAATTTATTGGCAATAACTAAACCAGCACCGGTATCAGTATAAGCGCATAGTTTTCTTTCATGATAAGTGCAGATTTCCTCATCGCCAATCGGAAAAATACCTTGGTAGACATTTATGCACTCCCTATGGTTCATTATTGGGACGGTGATTGATCGCAATCTTTGACGATATTGATAGATCGTTTCACGTCTAAAATCGTAATGAAAAAATAATTTGTATATTAATAACCATGCACTTACTATGAAAGCGTGTTTTATTTGAAATAATTGTCATTTTTGTATGTGTAGTATATTATTATTGACAACTTACGGTCCTCCGTAGTAGTAGACACCCCAACCACTAATAATACCACGCATACCGGCGAGCACTGGTTCAGTGTGCAATTCTATCAAGTTAGTCGTGTGGCTAAACTCGAAAGGTGGAGTAACAATAAGCAAGCAAATACCAGTCAAAGTAGCACCTTTAGAATGTTCGAATAGTTTTCTTTCTGTTATATTGTGGAGTTGTCCACGAGTTGAATATGTTGATCCAGAGAAAAGTGCTAATGACGACTTAGGTACATGAAGAGTAGCACAACGAGCAGCAGTGATAACAGTGTGTCGCGAGAGTATACTTCCTGTGCAATGCAAACGACCATTTTTTTTAATATTTATAATGTAGGGTACAGTTCCGATCTCCACTGGAATATCTTCACTCTGTTTTCGATTTATAACACGTTTTCTTCGGATGAGAGCAGTCGATGATTCCCCTGAAAGTTTTTTATAAATCAATGTCACAGTAGAGTTTTATAACAGTAGTTACTATGAGTTTGATGCTGGATAAAATTATTATTAAGGTTGTGGTTTACTTACCAATATCTTCTTCCAGGAAAGACCCAACAACTCCTTGAGCCAATATAACGCATAGAATGAAAGAATACAAATATTCTTTTTCCGGCATTTTGTTCACTTAATGAAACACAGTTGAAGTGATGGACTTATACTTTTTTCAATAGCAGCACAGAGGTCAAGATAAATATGACAACTTTTTAATTATATTTCATATTTTATAAGCATATTTGACCTTATCATCTTTTATTATTTGTTAATACAGATAAATGATGTTGTAAGAACCTGTAATACGGTAAAAGATCACGCGAATGTCATAAATTCTATGGATAATATTTCGTAGTCAGTTTCGTAGATAACACAAATTATTATCTACGAAAGTAGGTATTAAGTATTTACAATAGTTAACACACGGAAAAAAAAGTTCATTAAATACAGAATTAGTCTTATAGTAGAGGATAAGAGCGAACCTAGAACAGATTGTTTAAATTTTGTATAGCTTTCAGTATTTAATGTAGAACAGTTCTGGAATAACTCTAGAAAAGTTCTGTAAACTTTAGATCGAAGTCTGATTTTAAAAAGTTCTATAAAATATATAGAAAATTTCATGAAAAAATGTTGAAAAGTTTCATAAAAATCATATTTGAATTATTGAGTTTGTAAACTACATCAATATAAATTTTCTAGAACTGAGTTCTAGAAAATGAGCTGCGCAGTCGTTACATCAATGCGCAGGTAGCGACATTCTCCGCGTCCCTCACCCCCCGGGCTACACCTGTAGCTTATATCTTAGATTTTGTTTTTATATTTCAATTTAGGTTTAGTTGCGATGCTTTAGACGAGCGTTAGGATTGTAACGCGAAAGTTTAGGATTCGAACCCACGGCGAATAATAAAAGTTTTCATTGCGTGCATTTATAAATAGTGCAGTGACTGTGTGTGTAATATATAGTATCTTAAACATGTGAAAAGATATTAGAGTGTAATAATAATAATAATACAAAATATTTATTTTTTCGGCTCAAAATCGTTTATCGTTTTCTAGAACTGTTCTCTAAAGTTTGGAGATCTCTCCGATATAGATTTTATATTAGCTGGAGTTTTAGATTTTCTAGAAGTGTTCTACGTTTTTCATAGAATAATTCAACGTAATTTAAAACCAAGAAGATTTTAACTTTTAATAAACTACCCGCTGTATGCTCTGCTATAGAACTAGTTCTAGAAAATTTAATGAACTTTTTTTCCGTGCATTTACAAAAATTTTTAAATACATATTTGATGACTTCCAGATGTCGAGCAAGAAATAAAAAATCTTGTGAAATCCTTTAAGTCCTAAATATTCATACAGAATGTGTTAACACTATGATGATCTTCAGAATGTATTTTAAATAAGTAGTTTTATTAGTAATACAATTTCTAGTCCAAAAATTTCCCACGATAAAAATTTTAAGCATGTTATAAAAGTGTGTCTCAAATATTTAGCAGGATGTATGTAGAAAATATGGAAAGATTTAAAAATATTTTAAGCAATTACAAGAAATTTCATAGTATTTTAAAACTGTTTGGTTTGCATACAAATTCCAGAATGATTTGGATTGGTTCGTAATGAATTTCAATTTATAAAATTGTTATATTACACTCAAGCGCCGCTTATTATCTGGCTTTGGGTTTGGGCTGCAAATAAAATCGAAACGCTGCGGGGGGGGGGGCGTGAACTACGCATATAACCGCGGTGCAAACAATTAATTGACGGATGAGTATTTAAATAAATTCAATTTGTTTAAATAATTTTTTTATAATTCTTTTTTTCTACTAAAAATAATTACCATAAGTCCTGTGGCATATTTATTAATATTTGTTAATTCATTTTTAATTATTTAAACAAATTCCATTTGTTAACATAATTTTCTTTTGAAAATACGTTTTTTGCTGAAAATTATTACTATTTCTCTGGGATATTTATCCACATTGATTAATCAATTTTAAAAAATTGAAAATAAATCCATTTGCTTATATTTCTTGCAAAAATGTTTGGGAATTTTCTCTACACATTAAGAAATTGTTCCTGCGTAACAATTTGTTAATAGATTATTTACAAATTCTTAAACCATGAATATTATCTGTAAAATCGATTGTACATTTCCCTCAATAACTTTTACTGTCGTCTTAGCTTTCTAATATTTTCTCACGCCATGCCTACGTGACACATCTGCGAAACAGCTTAATTTTTATTACTGAAAAGGTATATTTCCAAAAAGGTGCAAGGCAAGGTTTAGTTTTTACACTTTATGGTTATCCGCTTGTCGATACGCATCTGGTCCTAGCTGAGGACACTTTAAGATTTTTATTGCAGTACTTATCCTTCAGAGGACGCATCTTCAAATCCTGACCGTCCCTAATGAAACTCGGGAAATCCCGCAAGTTGTGACGTCAAGAAAAGAGGAGTACCCAAGACCTCCGCCTACAATTTTGTAACCAATCATACCATAGTTTACTACCCTCTCCAATTTGTCTCAATATTCTACGCCATCACCAATGTTCATCCCAATTTTTGGGACTTCAGATTTTCTCGTAACTTTCTTGTGAACACTTGACTTCGTCTCGAGCCTATGTTCTCACCGTCTAAGATTAATGTCTTCGTTATACAGTTTACAAATATACTTAGTAAATAAACTACATCACAGTGTATAATCAAAAACCAGGTGTAAGATTATTACAAAAACAACCTATCACAATACTAAACAGAAATTGTAAAAATTCTTTCTACATCATATAGTAGGAAATATTTCCGAAACAGATTGGCAAAATTTTTCTCCGAAGAAAATTGGTGATTATTCCATGAATATTGGCAAATTTTCCTTATTTATTGTATAATTTCCGAAAATTTAGGAAATTCATAAGTCTCCGAAATGTACACAGATATTTGAAAACTGTTGAAGAAATGGTCTTTACCGACCTCTCCTTCCTTTAGTACCTCTGTCGACAAGCAGATTACTTCCCCCCTTTTTACATAGTTTAAGTTATATCTACGCACGATTCATGGTACTATACCAAATGTTCTATCTCTGAATAAATCTTTGTTTTATCGCATACCCTGAGTAGAAAGTGAATTAAACCCATTCCCCTCAATAGGTTATGGGCCCAGTGCTAATGTGCGAAAAAAAATCTTCAGTGACGCCGAATTTTGAGGTTATCCCCCGCCTCGTGCAATAGTGGAAATATTAACCGACAAAATGGAAAGCGAACTCACGAGAATATCTAAGTTGACAAATAAAGAGACCTGGGTGGTTTTTAAATTCCAAATACGAATGATTCTAAACTAAACTCGCACGGTGTACTGGATGTTGCACTAGGAACAAACATGAGCCAACGCCCATAGAAAACGCGGACGCTGGTATGCAAGCCATGCATACCAGCATGGCTTGCATCATAGAAGAAACTAGATGCAGTAGCTCAAAAGGTGATTGTGACCACCGTCGAGCCGCAACCGACATTGCACATAATAAATTGCATGTCGGCAGCAGAAATGTGGTAAAAATTGTCGTCGATCTACGAACAGAAATCCGAATCGAGCGTACACATGCTTCAGCAGGAATGGTACAATGCCTCAAAGCAAAAATCTGATGACATTTCGACTCACATAGCCAAGCTGGAGGATATAGTGCATCGACTTAGATTGATGGATGAGCAAATCTCCGACTCAATGGTGATCACAAAAATTCTAATGACTCTACCCGAGAACTTTCAACATTTCATCAGTACATGAGAATCGACGCCAGCGAGAGAACGCACGCTCGACAATTTGAAGGCGACACTTGTAACCGAGGAATCAAGAATCACCGTGCGAGAGGATAAGAGTGAAAATGCCCTAATGTCAAATGTTCAGCGAGGAAAATTCAAGCACGGTCGAGGCGGCGGAAGATCGAGAGGTGCATCGAAGGGTTCGTCAAAGCCACGTAAATGCTACGTCTGTGGAGAGGCAGGACATTGGGCCAAAGAGTGTTCGCAGAGGAAGGGAGACGATGATCCAGGAGGATCGAGAGTAAACAGAGCGTCAGGGAAGAAACCCTCTGGCGAAGGTCTGGTGAGTATAGCTCTCCAATCAGCACCGTCACAACCCGTGAGAGATGCGGACTGGGTCATGGACTCAGGAGCCAGTGACCATATGTGTTGTCGAAGAGACTGGTTCCTCACGTACGAGGCTTTCGATTACCCGAGTGCATAGGTGATGGAGGTTGCATCGAGGCTTTGGGGAAGGGCTGCATCAACGTCGAAATGTTCAACGGAGAAACCTGGAATGCCAATCACCTCGTTGACGTACTTTATGTACCAAAACAGAAGTACAACCTGTTTTCGGCTGGAGCGGCACTCGACAAAGGACTCGAGATGCAATCGACAAGCACAACATGTGAATTAGCTAAACCACGAAAACATCATCGCAACGGGGACACGCCAAGGAAAACTCTACGTAATGCAGTTCAAAATCGAGGAGCTATCATGGTCGAGATGGATAAAAGACTCACCACAGGCGTGCATGAGCTCAACGAATACGCTACAAAACTGGCACGAGAAACTGGCTCACCAAAACTTTCGTCACGTGAGACAGATCCTCAAGAGACTTGAAATACCTGTCAAAGAGGCGAAGGATCCATTCTGTGAGGCGTGTACCCTCAGGAAAATGCACCGACTTCCTTTTCCGGAAAGCAAGTCAGAATCCAA
Source organism: Synergus coniferae (assembly GCA_032164275.1). NCBI lineage: Eukaryota > Metazoa > Arthropoda > Insecta > Hymenoptera > Cynipidae > Synergus > Synergus coniferae. Next base: position 6,786 of record JAUEJJ010023598.1, read on the forward strand.
GAGCATTGGCAAAATTATACATGCCGATCTATGCGGACCCATGCCTACGAAATCGCTTGGAGGATCGAAATATTTTCTTTTGCTGAAGGACGACTACTCACATTACCGCAAAGTGTATTTTCTCGAGAACAAAGCGGAAACTGCGAGCTGCGTGGAGAGATTCTTCAGAATGGCAGAAAAACATTGCCCGGGAGGCATCCAAATGTTTCGTACGGACAATGGACTCGAATTTGTCAAGAGCGAAATAAAGAAGTTGACAGATCAACTTGGAATTCGGCATCAACGTACGGTTGTGTACACTCCGGAGCAAAATGGCTCTGCAGAGAAAGACAATCGCACACTGAAGGAAGCAGGAAGGACGCTTATGTTCGCAAGAGGTTTCGGTGCAGAATTCTGGTCAGAAGCGATCAACACGGCCGTAGACACCTTAAATATGACCGGCACAAGCAGCATTAAAGGCATGACACCGTCAAAACTATGATTCGGAAAGAAACTGGATTTAAAAAAGCTCCATACCTTCGGCGAAGAAGTTTTTACACACGTGCCAAAAGAGAGACGTCGAGCGCTCGATGCAAAAGCAAAAAGAGGATATTTCATCGGCTATGGCGATGAAACTAAAGGATATCGAGTCTGGTACCCTGATGACAACAAGATCGCAACTGTAAGAGACTTCATCTTCTCCGGAAAATTCGACTGAGAAATCACGACAGGGGCAAAAGAAGAAAACGAGCCATGCTTGTACGAGGAACATGAACATGAGGATTTCGACAACGAAACCAATCAGATTGGAGATGACGACGCGCAAGAGAATGCTGACGATATGGAGCAAGACGCTTTAGAACTCGAAGAATATGAGCCTCATATTGAACCTGAAAGAAAAGTGGAAGTAATAAATCGAAACAATGGAAGAAACAATCCAGACAATCGCTACAGTCTTCGAGACAGGGAAACGCTGAGACCTCCAGAGAGATATCGTGACTTCATCGACAATCTATTTCTAGCCGAAAAACAGGAGCCTCACTCTTATCGTGAAGCTATCGAAAGTAAAGAAACAACGCTGTGGAGGAAAGCCATGGATGAAGAATTTGAGTCCCTAAATCAAAATAATGTATGGGAACTCGTAGAAGCTGTCGACAATTCAAGAACAATAGACTGCAAGTGGACGTTCAAGTTGAAGAGAGACGCTGGCGGGAATATTCAACGCTATACGAGTAAAGCGAGACTCGTCGCGCGCGGATTCAGACAGCGGGAAGGGATTGATTATCAAGAGACTTACAGCCCTGTAGTCAGGTTCGATTCGATTCGGACTATCCTTGCCACAGCTGCGAGCGATCGTATGAATATAAAACAATTCGATGTAAAAATGGCGTTTTTATACGGCGATATCGAGGAGACAATTTACATGCAACAACTGGAAGGATATGAAGATGGAACGGGAATAATCTACAGACTGAAACGAAGCTTATATGGTCTCAAGCAATCTTCTCGTTGCTGGAATAGACGTTTTACTGAATTCCTGAAGAAATACATTTTGAAGGCAACGAATGCAGATCCATGTGTATTCACCAACCACGACAACGACGCGAAACTAATCCTAGTGATCTACATAGATGACGGACTGATCGTTTCGCAAAATCAAATGCTGATTGACAAACTTCTCGATGATCTCAAAATGGAATTTGAGATAACACATAGCGGCGTGAATCTATTTTTGGGCATACAAATTGAGCAAGCATCGGATGGATCGATCTTCCTGCATCAAGAAACTTATGCGAAGAGAATCTTGGAACGATTCAGAATGGAAGAAGCGAACCCAGTGACTATCCCAGCAGACCCACATCAAGAACTGAGCCCTCTTTCGCAAGCGGGAGACAAGTGTGACTCGACAACGGCTCCGTATCGTGAAGCCGTCGGAAGCCTTATGTACTTATCAATGGCAACGAGGCCCCATATCACATTTGCAGTGCATCAGGCTAGTCGATATCTGGAAAATCCCACAAAAACACACTGGAAAGCTGTCAAACGAATCATCGAGTATTTGAAGGGTACCATTAGGCACGGACTACATTTTGATTCGTCTTGAAATTCGCCTCGGGAACGATCTCGTAGAATTCACAAAGGCAACAATTTGTTGCTCTATCGACGACAGATTCAGAATATATGGCCGCCTGCCAGACCGCAAAGGAGATCGTGTGGACGAAGTCTCTCATCAAGGAGTTGCTGAATATCAAGGACGTTAAGACAATACTATATATGGACAACCAGAGTGCCATATACCTTGTGAAGAATCCAGTGTTTCACAAACGTGTGAAGCACATAGACGTTCGATTTCACTACGTGAGGGAACGATATGCAGCAAAAGAGTTCTCATTAGAGTATATCGCATTAAAATGAACAACAGGCGGACATCCTGACGAAACCGCTGCCACGGCAGCAATTCCAACGCAATCGCAGAGAACTAGGGATACATGAAGATGAGCATCAAGCCAAGGAAGAAAGAAGAGATCAATAGCAATCGATAAAGCCAAAGTGGGAGTGTTGAAGAAATTGTCTCTACCGACCTATCCTTCCTTTAGTACCTCTGTCGACAAGTAGGTTACTTCCCCCCCTTTTTACATAGTTTAAGTTATATCTACGCGCGATTCATGGTACTATACCAAATGTTCTATCTCTGAATAAATCTTTGTTTATCGCATATCCTGAGTGGAAAGTGAATTAAACCCATTCCTCTTAATAAAAACTTTTGTAGCGTAGGTTGAAAAATGATTCTTTGAAGAGAAATCTTTAGCACTTCAGGTATACCTGGGGGTATATCTAAATATTCATTCACGATTCACGTGTTCACTATATCAGAGGTTTCCATCCCAATTCTCATAATCCTCTATAGGTACATGGAAAAGCGTCCGACTGCTGCCCCGGAGACCTGTGTTCGATTCCCGCCAACTTCATTTTCTTCTAACCCGATTTTCTATTTTAGCTTGTAATATAATAATATCCCATGTTTTCAGAAAATACACATATGTAATTTCTAATGTTTAATGCAATGTTTCTAATGTTTCTAATGTTTAATGCAATAGTATATATATATATATATATATATATATATATATATTCGGTTTCGAGTTTGACAGAGTGTAGGTTAGGCTTGTGTTAGAGCAAGCCCTTAATTCACAGCTTGAAATACGTATGTTTGTTTCTTTTTTGCTATTCGGACTATTTTCGGGAATTTTCCGTACTAAAAGTTTGAGACAATACCCAAAAAGTGTTTCGGAATTTTCCCTACAAAGTAATTTGGAAAATTCCCGAAAAGAGTTTGGGAAATTAGCGTCCCAAAAATTTCCGAAAAATTTTTTACAGCATATTTTAATGACAATACCGTCGAAGGAACGTTCGTGCGTTTCTAATAAATCCTTGTATCTCTCTGATTTAACAAAATCTCCGTAATTTTTTGCATAATAAAATGAGAACAGTATTCTCTGTAAGAAGCCTTGCATTTATAAGTATTGAATAATTTATTACATGTAATGGGTAATATGAGAATTTTTAAATTCTTTTCGATTCCTTTTTTGTCCTCGCTTCTGAAGGAGGGTTCCAAATGTGGGATCTAATACCTTTTAGTTTTCGACGTTTCTGTTTCTGTTTCATCAAAATGAATTTCAAGTCTAAGTAATTAATGATAAAATATAATTCTTGAGTACGGAAATGGATGTATTTTAAGAATATATTAAAATATATATCTACAAATAGTTTTCATAATATATCCTTTGAACACAAAAGTGCCCTGTATTTAGAGAATCACCCATATAAAGAGACTGAGGCGGGTCGAAGTGGGGAGTCTCCGCCTCCGTCTTTGAGAACGTGGAGGGGTAGAAACAATACTGCCAATACTCCGCCCAATATTCCATATTTAGAGGGCTTTTTCAAATTTATTATGAGTGTTATAACGTGTCTAAATTTAAATCAAACAAAGGAAAATTAAAATTTAGTGTCAAATAATGCACGATATAAAAAAAATTTTAAAACGAAGAAAACCGTTGCTTTTTGAAAACCCTAACAAGATTGGCAACTTTTTCAATTTTCACGAAACATGGAAAATTCAAATTTTGGGCGAAATTACGCCAGATAAATATAGGGAGAATATTAATAAACATATAATTATTGATCTTAGGTAGTTTCCGTTTTAATCGTGTAAAATGTTACAAAATTACAGCTTCAATTCCTCTGCCAAAAAATATGGGCGGATTATATGAGAAAATAATACAAAAAAAATTATTATTCTTCGAAAGATCTAAAAATTTTTAATTGTGTAATTTATGGGTTATGAATTCTATTATATGATCTGATAATAATGTTCACATATAAATAATTCAGTAATAACGATCATATTTATGGTTAGAGGCTTTTCCAGTGGGCAAAAAGACATTGACATCCCGAGGACGTCTTAAAAACATCCTTAGGATATCCATGTCAGTCCAATCACAGAAAAAACGAAGGATACAGTTTACATCGATTTCAGGATAAAGATTCACCACAACAAAAATTAACCTTGTGGGATAAACTTTACACAAAACGAGGATAATTTCGCGTTTTTAACCTGTCTCGGGATAA
>JAUEJJ010023617.1:0-11389 GCA_032164275.1 Synergus coniferae
TAAGTATAATTTTTTTAATTATTTGTAAGATTATCCCATAAGACACAATGTTAAAATCGGGCTGAAGCGCAGCTGCGTCATCAGTTGGGATTACCAGGTACTACCAAGTGGGGGTCATATATTTACGGACGTTCCAAATGCAAAAATCAGCGAGTTGAATAGGGCTGCGACATACACATCATGCTATTGTGGACTAACCCTCAAATATGGAGAGATGCACAGGGCATGGGCGTGAAGATCGTTTACAGATTTCGACCTTACCGATTAAGTTCAACATTACCATACCAGACCATACGAAGTACTCTATAGCGCTATAGCCTATAGCGTATCCAGCGTATCCTTATATTCAGCAGTATTCAGCTTCTAGCTAAAAAGTCTAAAAAGTAAGGAGGATTGATTTAGGTTAAATTGTCTACCTTCTTTTGTTCCTTCTTCATCTTCTTCATTCCTTATCATCTCTCCTTTATTTTATTAAAACAGATTAGATCACTGTTTCACTCTTTACACTGACCCTGGGTCAATTTTGTAACGACACAATATTTTTATAATCTACTGCACCGTACTTTAGGGAGCATTCGATTGAAACTCTACCTGAGTGATGAGTCTACACACACTTCAAATGTAACTGCAAGGTTGTCAGGCTGTCTCAAATGAGTTTGTTGTGAGAGGAGGTGAGGTCATTGGCTTGATTCTATCTCTCTTTCCCTAACTTCTGCGCATAAATCGATCTCTGTCTAACACTCCATTTTTATCTATTTTTATATCAGAATATTATTAATGAACTACACTTTTGTCTCTACACCATCAAACATTCTATAAAATATTTTATTTCTTTTTTTATGTTTAAAATTACTATTTTTAGAAAATGTAAGTCGTATACTACTGATTGCATTCAAATCATACGGAGGTTTCGAATCTGGGTGAATCTGGGTCATGGTTCCAGAATAGGTTTAGAGTTACCAAACGTCCTGATTTTTGAAGATTTCGTAGAATCCTGCAATATTTTTTAAAATCTTGAAAATATCCTGATTTTTCATTAGAAGCCGAGTAGATAAAAAATTTTATGATATCCCTGGGAAATCTTCCGGTCGTCCTTCCTGATAATCTGCCGATAAATAATAACCCAGTGGGCAAGAAGACATTTTCATCCTGATGAGGACGTCTTAAAAACATCCTTAGGACGTCCATGTCAGTCCAATAAATGTCCTAAAGACGTCTTTTATTCGCTGTTAACATTGGGGTGAATATATTACAAATGTTATCCATTCAAGTATGTGAATTACAATTATTTTAATTGTAGAAAAGCATATAGATACTTGAATTGATTAGAATCGAAATTTCAAAACTTCAATTTTATATGAAGAAATTAAAACAATTTATTACACATATTTTGTGAACTGATTAGAAGGAATTATAAAATTAAAAAGAACGAACCTCTTTTGTTAAAGACAAAATTTCAAAAAAAATTTTGGCCCAGCACAGACAACTTAAATTGTGAAAAAAGTAAAAAATGTGCTGAATCCTGCTAGATTTGTGCTAGATTATGCCACAAAATATTTTTCGAAAAAATGTAAATTTGAGCATAAATTTAAAAAAAAAAGGATTTTTGTTCAGTAACGCCATTTTGTTATTTCAAAAAAACAAAATTTTTGCTTAGTTTTGCTGGCCTAGCACCACAAAACATTCTAAAAATTTGAATTTCGCAAATCGGAAAGTTGTGCCGAGTTGTACCGCAGCCTAGCACAACAAAACTTCCCTAATACACTTTTCGTTCAGAATTATGTACATTTTCAAAATTAGATCAACAGACTTGCTAGATCGCCCAGCCTGCAGGACGCATTCTTAGGAACTTTAGCCTGGCCGGGTTCTACCTCGCGCCATTAAAAACTACAAGCTAGGGCCAGCCTGGCCGATCTGGGCTAAGAATGGAGCCAGGAAGAAACTTGGCGATGTCCACACGGGATCTCTTGAAATTATTTTAAATCCTTTAATATTTTTTTTAATCCGACTGAATCTCTTAAAAATATTTTAAATCCCTTAGGTTCACTTAAAATCTTTTTAATTTATTAAAAATAAAAATATCTTTAAATCGCTCTTCAATCTTTTGAAATTGTTACGTGCCGGCCCAAGGAAATATTCCTTGCCCAAAATTCTTTCAATTCTCTTTACGATGCTATAAAAATAAAAGTCTTTAAAAGCGAGCGTAGAAATGAAAGTAATAACTCTAAAAATATTTTCTCGATGCTACTAGCAATGGTAACCCGAGCTGTCAACACGGTCGGTATCGCATTAGTTTTAAGCAAGCCTCGAAACATGAAATGTATTTCAATTAATAATCGATAAATGTAGCTAAGCACTCGGGCATCCTGAAGGACGCAAACGCCGCGAAGCGTGCAAGTGTCCCGAAGGGTACAAGCGCGCGAAGAGCGCAACACGGAGCGCGAAGTGCGACATGTTATGAGAATGTGCCCGCGAAGCGGGCAGATTTTTATGAATATGTTTATGAAGAAAGTGAAATTTCTTGAATTATTCTTCCTTTGTATTTTTTTCAAAATGAAAAAGGAAAAACACTATTGTATTTCAAAGAAGAGACTTTAAACTAAAGTTCATTTAAAGAATTAAGTCGACACATTAAATAATAGAAGGTAGAAATAATAGCAAATGTTTTTCTGCGTGGGGTCAACTTGACACCACATGACACTTACATTATTTTTTGGACGTATGATCACAACGTTTTAAGGAACACATTCTCATCAAGATATGATTGATCTTATAAAAAAATGATTAACAGCAATTTTATTATACATTTAAAGGACTAATTTCATTTTTTTTTTTTATATATATTTTCTCATAACTCACGTTTTTTGGCGGGGATCGAACTTCAATTTTTATAATTTCTTAACAATATTTTTCACAATTGAAACTAAAATTACTCACTTTATCAAAAAATAATTAAGGGGAATTTGTAGATCTTTATAAAACCAATAATTATGTTTATTATCATTTTCTCTGTATTGTGTTATTTTGATCAAAATTTGAATTTTCAATTTCTCAAGAAAATTGAAATATTTGTTATGCCAGTTGTATAGGGCGTTCAAAAAGCGACGTGTTTTTCTTCTCTTCACTTTTTTCACATGTAACGTTGTTTGGTTTAAAATTTTGATTTTTTTTTTCAATTTTGTAAATGCTTTAACTCAGATAATTTTATTTTTATTCGAAAAAGTTAAAAGGATAAATTGTTGGCTGGCTAACGAAATTGACCTTCAGTTTTTGACACTAAAAGAGGCGCCAATAGCAACCCAGTGAGCAAAAATACATTGATATCCTGAGGACGTCCATTTGATTTCCTAAAGATCCATTTCAGTCCATTTGATGTCCTAAAAACGTCTTAAGTCCAAAACACGTCTTTAAGACATGAGATGTGTCTTTTGGACATCAATTGTACTGACATTGACGTCCTCACTCCTCAGGATGTCTTTAGGACGTCCTCAGGATGTCAATGTCTTTTTACCCAAGGGGAAGTGACTTTCCTGCTTGCAAAATAGAAGCAAGAGACGATAAAAAACGCAAAAATTTTAGAAAATCTTATTGTTTCAAGCCATAAAATTCGAGAACCAATAAACTCTTATCTTGTTGTGCATATTACTGAAAAGATTAATGTCTCTAAAAAAGTAGACGACAAATAAAAATTTTTTATATCTTTTCTGTGCTTACATAAATATTTACAATAATTTTGATAAGTGAGATAGCGGCTAGTATATGTATACTGGTTTTCATTTAGAATTCATTATCAGTTAGATTTGATGTTTAAATATTTCTACATAAATTATTACACTCTACTCTTTTGACAACATGAGGTTCATTATTATTTTCTTCCTTACGATTACAATTTTACTTAATTCTATTGGTACGTATAATATATTATACTTATATACTAATCATTAACGAAAAAGCTATAATATATAATAAATTACGTTTCCCAGACAGATGGTACAACACAGATGTGTCCGCTAGGGTAGTTCAAAACGACGTTTTTTTATAGATCTTCCCAATTTGATTCGACACCCGAAAAAAGAAATTCCTTATATTTTGTTTTATTTTTATTCTAAAGGCTGCGTATTTTGCCATCAAGTTTTCCATACAAAATACATGTAGAAAAATCGCATTTTGGAGTTTTTGGAATAATTATTCAGGATTTGGGGAAATGTTACGGGAAAGTATAGAAGCATGTAAAGAACTGTCCAATGAAGAATTTAATGTATCAGACATATGAATTTGTCGCGTGAAGTCACAAATGCAGACATATTTAGTATGTCATCATATATGACGCATATAGCTCGCACGTCATAAGTGGTCACGTGCGAGGCGGTAAAGTGCAATAATTTCCATTTATATTTAAAAAACAACTCGTACTTCTTTATTGCTTGAACATAAATTTTATTATTTTAAAGGCATTTTAAATTCTCGCAGTTTACTCGCATTTCACCGGCACGGGTTCGATTCTCATGACGTGCAAAAGATATGCGTCACATATGATGACACATTTGTCTATATCAGTGAGTTCACGCATGCGTCGTACGATTGTTATCTGAGTTAATATGTTTTTGTAACACCAAAATATTTTTATTTCTCTCTCGAATTTTGCCTTTTCCGTTTTTAAGAAGTTCTAAAAGCGTCTTTTAATTTTGTAACCACTCACTGGTTTGTTATCTCGTGATTTACGAAATACCTGATGCAGTATAAATTACGAATGTTATCAAGCCAGATTAATTATCAAAATACGGTAATAATTTCAAACAGCTCTGCGTCAACAAAACAAAGTCATAACAAGTACTATCACGCGCTTTCGCAATATTAAAGTCTGGTGTTATACAATTTTAGTTTATAATAATTAGAATTAGCTGTATTTTATTGAAGACTAAGAAAATATAATAATTATTTTAAAAAGACGCGTTGGGTCGGAGATCAGTAGCAAAAATTTCAATCCCCTTGAATTTAAAAGATAAATAATTAAAAATTAGGGGAGACCTGGGCTATTCGGGACAGCGTGAATAACATATAATTAAAACATTCGAAATTGTACTGGAAATAATGTACTATTTGGTTGCGTCTCTATGATACTGTTTTACCAATGGAATTTCTTGGTTGTATCAACTCTATTGCAATGTGTACAGACAATTTGTTGTTTTTCATCACTTTTGTTTTTTTTTTGGTTTTCTCGAGACTTTTTGATTTGCGATCACCAAAAAGTGATCGAAATCCCAGAAGATAAGTTTTTTTGATTCATTTTGAGTAAGGAATTTAATTCATTGCGTCAATCAAATCTACATTTTTGGGTTTGAGGCGTAAAGTTTAGAAAATCGCGCTGAGGTATTTCGGGACGTACGCATTTTGATTGATTCTCTTAGCGAAAGCTTCAGATTGAAATTCATTGTGAATCAATCCAAAATTTTCCGAATCATTCCGGAATTTATCCGAACCAAACAGTTTCATTCCGATCTAATTCAAATGAAGTTTTCAATCCGAATTAATCCGCGGCACATTCAAAATCAATGCGAACCTTTAATCCGAATGAATCCAGTCAATCCGAATTAATCAGAATTAATCCGACCGGAATAATTCGGATCCATTCGGATTGAAATTTCCGATTGACTGGATTGACCGGAGTCAATCGGATTGAAAGTTCGGATTCATTCGGATTGACCGGAATCATTCGGATTTAAAGTTCGGATTAATTCTGATTAATTCGGATTTAAAGTTCGGATTCATTCTGATTCATTCGGATTAAAGGTTCGGATTGATTTTGAATGTGCCTCGAATTAATTTCGGATTTAAAGTTCGGATTCATTCTGATTCATTCGGATTAAAGATTCGGATTGATTTTGAATGTGCCTCAAATTAATTTGGATTGAAAACTTCCTTCGGATTACGTCAGAATGAAACTGTTTGGTTCGGATACAAATTCCGGAATGATTTGGATTGGTTCGGAATGAATTTCAATCCGAAGCTTTCGTTAGGGCTTTTCCTAATTACCCCGGTACCGCGGCTATTAGAGACGCATGACACTCATTTACTTTTTCACAAATACCCACACCACACCGAAGTTAGAGGGAATCTGCTTATGGTATAGCGTATCTTGGAAGAGGATTCAAGCTTTTGAAAGATATGCATAATTATTTTCAAAAAAGCATTTGTGTGCATTCGCAATACTCAATAATAAACAAGGGTCTCGAATAGCTTCGGTTCCTCCTAGTTAAAATATAACGTTTCTCTGCCTTTATTAACAGATTTTATTTAATAACTTTGTTATTAATAAATTATAAACAGATATGACCAGAGATATCGATGACTAATATTATCGTAAGTGAAATTTCATACATAAAAAACAAAGAATATAAATTTTTTGCACCAATAGAAATTTAATGTCACAAATTTCACGAGAATGCACATTTTTTTTCGTTTTTTTTTTTCGGAAAAAAAGCATGACATGGACGTGTTTTGGATGTCTTTAGGACGTCCTTAGGATCAGTGTTTGGGAGTACCATAATAATGCGTTATCGTAACGTTAGTGACGTTATCGTTACTATAATTTTAGGAAACGGTAACGGAACGCGTTGCTATTTTGAAATAGTAACGGTAACGGTAACGCGTTACTTTATTTTGGTAATTTGTAACGAAAGGTCACTTTTTTTCCCGTTACTTCAACTTAGATTATGGTATACAAAATTGTTTTTAAATTTGAAATATTATGGTAATGGTGAAACTGAACAAAAATTATTATAGTTAAACTTAAATTTTTGTAAAAGTTATATTAATTTGTTCAATTAATAGAGTATCTTTCTTGACATGCGGTATTTTAGTCAAACTTTCATTTTCAGAAGCCTTCGTTATTGACTTAAGTCTCTGAGAGTTATTAAAACTTTTATTTATTTATAGTAACAGCGTTACTTTATGGAGAAATAACGTTAACGCGTTATTTTTTGGAGAAGTAACAGTAACGCGTTATTTTTTTGAAGAAGTAATGATAACTGTAACGCGTTACATTTTTCCGGTATATAACGGGGAGAACACTCTGCTTAAGATAAAAATGTCTTTTTGTCCACTGAATTGAAAACGCGCGAGTTCACTCCTTGTGTCCTAAAGATGTTCTTAGAATGTACCTCTATGTATGTCCTGCGACTTACACCTTTAAGATATCTTTTGGATCATTTCAAATCTATAAGAGGTCCTCACTCTTCAAGACGTGCTAAATACGATAGGATAAGTTTAGGACTCGCAAACCCACATTGGGTAAGCTGAACCTGAGGGTGCCTTATGAAATCCTTTTTTTTTTAATTTCCTAAAACCTTAAATTTGAAATTTCTTTCTTTTGTTGAGAAAATTATTCCCTGTTTTTTTTTTATAGATTAAAAAAATATATTTAGACGTCGCTATGGAGTGTTTTATGCCGAATATTCGATTTTTCATTGTTTTTGAATTTTAATTTCTACAACTGAAAATATTCCATGTTGTGCAATGCAGAGAATAATTTGCTAGGATGTCACCTGAACCTAATATTCATTAGGTTCAGAACAAAAAATTTTTAAGATGACTATTAGCACCCTTGAAATTGCGATTTTATGATACGAGACCGAACGCGCGTTCCGCGCGCTTGTTTAATTTCTTTTAAATATCTTTCAGAATACAGATTTAAAATTTTCCGTTTCACGAGCGATTATCGATATACGCCGCATTACGACTTCGATTTCACCAATAAGGAATAAGCGTTACGTTACTAATCGATGCCATGATCTTTTTATAATAGGAAAGTTGAGTTTAAACTGTTTGTAGGGTCAAATTCATCCCTACAAATTTTTCAAAATTTATAAAACTGCCAGGATATATTACTTACCTTGCTGACAACAATTTCTATTGTTGGAAAAAATTTTTTTATTAATACTTGTCCTAGAATTAAAAAAAATCATTTATTCAAAAATTTTTTAAATTAATAAATTCTTGTAAAAAGAAAATCTATGGTGGCTTTTTTTCTATAAATTTTACTTAACAATACATTTTTGACCGCGCAATTAATATACAGGGTGACACCAAAAGCCCTGGACATTTAACTATTTCCTTTTAGTAAGATATTATTGAAGGAAGTCAAGCTCATTCTTGTGACCTTTACTTTGACCTTGAAGATAACCCTCAAGGTTTTTTTAAGTTCAACTTTTGTTTTTTAAATGGAAACACCCATTTTTAACATCGGCAATTGAAAGAGCGGGACCTCTAAATATTTTTTTAAAAATCTAAAGAAATAGAGAATTATTTTCTCACCAAAAGAAAGAAATTTTAGATTTAAGGTTTAAAAAAATTTTTAAAAAGTATTTCGTGAGACACCCGACCGAACCTCCGCTTCTCAAAAAAAAAAAAAAAAAAAAAAAAGAAAAACCTATTATACGTAATCTATGGATGGCTTCTTATTAACTATAATTCAGCTTAGAAAATTAATATTTTTAATTAGAATTCATAATTATTTTTTATTTTCTCACAGATTTAAGTTTACAAGCCTTAGCAGCATCACACCCACTTCTTACTGGTATTTCACCATACATAGTGCACAATGGTGAAATTTATCCAAGAGTCAACAATCGAGCTAATCTAATAGTACATGCAAATTTTATTATTGGAGTGCGGGCAGCAATAACATGTCAAGCTATTCGTGAAGGAAATGTGCCTGTTGCAATACATAAACACGCCCACTGGGTACGTCCAATAAATCAAGAGGAGTGTTTAATATTGATGAATTGCATGCGTCGCAATGAAGTGAATTTGGAATTTCCACTTTTTTGCCCGAGGCACTGAGGCATGAATGGCGTGCATCGGGTCAAGTGAGGCCTTTAATGGGAATTAGAGGGCATTAAGAATATGAATCATTGCTTGGAAATAGCTAATTATAATGTCCATTTATATGAAGAAATAATTTTACACTATACGATTTGCAATAAATTTTCACCTTCAAATACATTTGCATTTTTCTCAGAACTTAAATTGAAAAAAGAAACGAATTTGAAAATTTATTATTATGTAACTATTTATAAGCAATTTGTTAAATAAGTAAAATTAGGGTTTTTAGACGTTCGTACTTTTACACGGGCATGTTCGTATTTTCGAGGCTTATATTTTTCATGAAATAATTCTAAGGTTACAAGACGTCCTGTTTTTTTCATTGAAATATGCAAAAGGTTCGGGTTTTAACGAAACAAGTGATTTTGGCAGCGAATAATTTTGGAAGGAGTACTCCATACCTGAGAAAATCCTACGTGTGGAATTCCACATCTGAATATTTACTATAGAAAATATTTCTATATTTTCCAACCTTTTCCACCAGTCTCATATTCATATTTAGAGATTTGCTCTGATGTTATAAACAGAACAAAATTTTCTATCAAACTCCCCTACCCTTCCTCCTTTCGTAACTCCATACCTGGGAAAAATTTGTTCAGTCGGCCCTGATTTTGTTTTTTTACAATAATTGATTAATAAGTTCTAACACTTAAGCCTGTTGAAGCATTTTTAAAAACATAAAAATTGCTGTACATTGCAATGCCTCTAATTCACCATTTTTTCGAGTAATTTGGAAGATATCATTTTGAGGCTACAAAAATACACGGTTTGAAGTGCCGTTTAGCAGGGGAGGATTTCTCGATGTCAGGAATGATGCCATGAAGCTGTTTTTTTTTTTAAACGCGGATGAGAAAATGGTACCGACATTATTTTGATGCGGAAGAGAAAAAGAATCCGCAATACTTACACTTTTCCAAGTCCCTTTTTCAATCAAAGAGGCTTAGCACTGCACTCGCAGGATGATTCACTCATTGTAAGAATTTGTGCGAAATGTATTCTACACCTCAAAACCCGGGAACCTACAAAAATCGCATAAAAAAATATGCTGATAAATTGCGTCAAATGACAGATTGACAACACATCCATTTTGCACTTAGCAGAGATGCCAGTGACAATTGGTGGAAGCAATGCATCCAAAGTTTGGTCGGTAATAGAATACAAAACTACACTCTCAAAGCATTTTATAAATACACTGAAGCGTCGATTCTGCGCCCGTTAGTTCTGTGTCGGGTTCACAGTTGCCTCCCCCCCCCAGCGTCCCTCGGCAGCCAATATGTACCCTCGAAGAGCTCGTACGCTCGAAAGGCCAGAGCCGTATCAGAAGTTGTTTACGTGGTGAACTCGGTGGCGAATTATTGGGGGCACTGCTGTCCCCAATAATTCGCGATTTTCGTAGGCGCTTAGGTTATGAGATGCAGAATATGTCTCTCACAAATTCATAAAATAAGTGAATCAACCTGTGAGTGCAGTGCTGTGCCTCTTTGACTAAAAAAGGGACTTGCAAAAATGTAAGTATTGCGCACTCTGTTTCTCTTGCGCATCAAAATATTGTCGGTTACCTTCTCTCACCCGCGTCACTAAACTTTTCCATTTTAGCCAAACAAATTAGTTTAAAAAAAACCCAGTGGGCACAAAACTATGAACATCTTAAGGACGTCCTTTGGACATTCCTAGGACGTCCAATGCAAGTTAAATCAACGTCTTTAAGGCGTCTAATGTCCTAAACATGTGCTAAAAATATCTTAAACAGATAAACCGTTCTCAGGACATCTCTCGTACTGACATTAGACGTCTTAGGGATGTCCCGAAGACGTCTCTAAGACATCCTTAATTTTTTGCCCACTGACAATGAGAACAGCTTCATAGAATCATTCCTTCCAGGGCAAAAAGACATTGACATCCTGTCCATGTGAGTCCAATCGATATTATAAAGACGTCTCACATCCAAAAGACGTCTTTAAGACATGATACGTCTTTTGGACACCAATTGGACTGACGTGGACATCCTAATGATGTCTTTAGGACGTCCTCAGGATTTCAATGTCTTTTTTTCCACTGAGAAGACAACCATGAAGAAATACAAAAATGCATGAATCGGATGGAGAAGCACATCGAACTGGAGAGCGAGCAGACGGTCTTTTATTTACATTATCGACTATTCCACAGCTCGATGTACTGTTAACCCTTAAAGTACACACTAGGATCACCTGCACCCCACTAAAGTATTTCTTCAAATTCGAGTATCTTAAGGTAGAGGAAGCTGTTTTATAGTACTTCGAGTTTAAGGTAAAGCGACCATTACTGGGACAGTTACGAAAAGATAACCCACATAAACAGAATTTGAAAATGGTGAATTGTAATTTTTGGTACAAAAACCATTATAACAAGTGTCTAATACATTATTTTTTTTTTATTAGAATCAAAACTATGTTATTAATTTTATATTTAAATTATATAAATGGATATTTTTGTAGCTAGTCAGATCGCCCATTAGTGGGACAAGTAT
>JAUEJJ010023638.1:0-11384 GCA_032164275.1 Synergus coniferae
CTCTTCTCTTCTTCTCTCCGTGAGAATCTTTTCTCACCACCCTCGACTACCTTTTTCCTTTCCAAGAGAAGTCTCTTATCTTTCTCCCCTCCGCGAGAGCCTTTTCTCGCCCCCTCTACAACATATTGTCCCAATTTCCAAGGGCATTGAAAAATTTGTATTTGCCTCACTCAATTGGATTGTCATTCTTGTTTCGACTTCAGATTAGATTAGATTAGATCGGATAATAATCCTTTTTCAAAAATCCGATTAGGTCGAATTCAGTTGAAATTGTTTCGACTTGAGATTAGATCGGATAAAATCGGACGGAAATCCTTAGTTCAAACCTGGGTTCATTCGGATAGAAATTGTTGGTCCGACTTCTCATTAGATCGGAATGAAACTGTTTGGTTCTGATAAAAATTTCGAAATTAAATATGGATTCAAAGGGTTAGATTTTTTTCTACTAGAAACTTTGGCGAGGACATGTGGCTATTCAAGACTGTGTGGATAACTTAGAATCAATACATTGGAATTTCCACTGGACATAACGTAGATTGCATTTAATGATGCTGTTTAACCAACGGAATTTGACTGACGAATCAACTCCATTGCAGTGTGTGCAGACAGTTTTTTGTTTTTCAGCACTGAAAGTTTTTGTTTCTTTTTTTTTTGTTTTAGTTTCCTCGGATCTTTTTGATTGGTGGTCACCAAAAACTGATCAATCACCTACGAGGTAACTTTTTTTCGTTTCGTCTTGAGTAAAGAATTTAATTCATAGTGTCAATCAAAATCTACCTTTATGGGTTTGATTCGTATAAAGAGTAAACGTTAGAAAATAGCGTCGGGACATCTTGGGATGCACGTAGTCGGGGTTGGGCAATTCGGAAATAAGACTTTCTGGGTGCAAAAAGAGAAAAGCAACATCAAAACAAAAAACTGTGAAGAAATTTGAAAATCCAAATACATTTCTTGGGCGACCAAGAACAGTGCAACAGGACACGATTATTATGCTTAACACAAAAGTATTTTGTAAATGTAAACTGCGTTGTTTCAAAATAAACATCTTGAATAATTAAACAACTTTAAAAAATATTCCCAAATTTTGATATTATAGAATTTTCTATTTGCAGTTTTACGCTACGTGTCCCGAATTTCCCCGGTGCCTGTCCCTAATTACCCCAGTATTGGGACAATTAGGGATACACGACACTCATTGGCTTTTTTACACGCACCCTAAACCACATCGAAGTTGGAGAAAATTTGTTTACAGCGGGTCTTAAGAGAGGGTTTAAGCTTTTGAAACATATGTATAATTTTTAAAAAGCATTTTTGTGTGATTGTCATATTAAATAATAAAAAAGTGTCCTGAATAGCCCCACTCTCCTCTATTATTTATAAAGTTTTTATGTATAATAGATTTGTTTGGAGTTCAACAGGCCTAGAATTACCTTTAATAAATTATTCTATGCTTGAATTGAATGATTTATTCTTAGATTAACTCTTCGATGAGGTGGAACTTACTGTTGACTTTTTTTCTACGTCCCGATTACTGAACAGCAACGCCTGTAGGTCTCCTGTAAGAATGTACTTGCGTTTCGTGCTACTAAACTCGGTAAGTGTCATTGCATTATGCTTAGTTCTACTTTGCGTTAAACTAATCACGGATTACTTGAATGTATGAGAGGTTATTGCTTCAGAGATCCGATCGATTCGCGCCAAGGAATAGCAATGTCAAGAATAACGAGAGCAAAACGCGTCAAAAACATTCAATTATGTATATTCTTACATTTGGAAAACAAAAATTTTTCTGTCAAAGTTATATCCAAGGACATATTTATAAACATATGTATAAGGTACCGTGTCTACTGGACGGAAAATCATGGAAAAATTATAGTTTTGACAATGAAATACTTCCGAGTTTGTTCTAATATTCTCTTTTAAAATTCTCCATCCAAATAAGTCAATCTGATTTTCATTTTAAAAAAATGCTACAAATTAAAACACCTTTGGTTACTTTCTTTTCTGGTAATGTTTGTATTTCAAAGAGATTCATGAAATTTATGAAATATTTTTTAAAATTTGAGGTGAATAATCAGTGAACATCCTTAATTAAAAATTATGTCAAAACAAAAAAATCTTCGAACATATGATTTTCTTGAAATCTCTTCCAATTTCAAGAATTTCATTAAAATTGTTTAAAACTTCACAGACTATTTTTATATTCCTAGAATTTCCATGAAATCTCTTGAAATATTTAAAGTTTAAAGTTTTTAACTTTAAAGTTTCTTAAAATTATTAATTATTATTAATTATTAATTATTATTATTAATTATCTTATTATTATTATTATCATTATTATTATTAACTGAGGAACTAAACTTTAAAAATCTTTTTGATTTTTTTATTTTAGACGCCAGTGCGAGGAGCCAGAAATCAAGCAATTTGTCCCATCAAATTTGGACATGTCGGAAAGTTTGGACATGTATGAAAGGACATGTATGAAAGTTTTTCAAATTCTTAAAAATCTTATGTAATATTTTGAAATCCTATAAAGTTTTCTTTTCCTGGAAATATTATGAAATCTTCTAGAATTCATCGAAATCTTTTTATGTTCCTCAAAAATCGATGTAATGTTTTTATATTCTTTAGAATTCCCTAAATTTCCTTGAAATTTCTATAAAATCTTATGTAATCTTTTGAGATCCATTAAAAACACTTTAAATTCCCATAAAGATTAAATCTCTTGAAATATTGTAAACTCTTGATCCAATGTAATCTTTTTAAACCCTTTAAAATTTCTCGAAATTAAGTGAAATCTCTTGAAAAATGTTGAAATTCGTTTAAATTTCTCAATACATTTATAACTTTATAAGCGTTTTCTTATACTGTATCAGCAGCATTTAAAACAGTTATATCTAGATAAATCCGAGAACAATATACTCCTAAAAGCAGGTCCTTGGATCGTGACTTAGGACTGCAATGAGTTTCCCACGCTAAGCACCACAGTTTTACATTTCTTTCTC
The DNA here is from genome assembly GCA_032164275.1 of Synergus coniferae. Lineage (NCBI taxonomy): Eukaryota > Metazoa > Arthropoda > Insecta > Hymenoptera > Cynipidae > Synergus > Synergus coniferae. The sequence goes on from JAUEJJ010023638.1 coordinate 3,006, forward strand.
GATCAACGATATTGTAACGTAGTACCCTACAGAAAAGGTACACGAAACTAACTCGTGACTATAGTTCGTGGAAGAAGGAAGTTCTCTTGTGAAATTAAAACAAGTGTCTTGCTACAAATCGTTGGTATTCATGCGATTGGTCAAATTCGGAAGAGAATAATGCAATTGAAAAATTCTCTTCACTGTTAAAAAAAAAACTGATCAAAGTTTAATATATAGTAAGTAAAGTCATTTACATATACCGTCAATTAAATTTAATATACCACTATGTTGTAGAATTAATATACACGTGTTCTCATATTGGAACACATGAGTATATTAATTTAATGTCCAAAACACGCATACTGAAATTAATATACGAGTACTAGAATTATTATATTAGAATTTTATTGAAAATTCGAAAATTAAAATTTGGATCCAGATAAAGCGAGATACAGAAAAAATGATAATAAACATAATTATTAGTTTTAAAAAGATTTTACATTTTCACATTGAAATTCGTTAACATTACTTGAAATTCTTAGAAATACTTACTATTAATTATCTTGAAACATAGTTTTAAATCCTTGAAAACGCTATGAAATAATTTTAAATATTTTAAAATTTCTAAAAAACATCTAAGAATTACGTGCAACCCGTGTGGAAAACTTCCCAATTAGGCCTAATTGGGTTGCCCTATTTGTAAAAAATCTTCAAATAGAATAGTTTTTATAATAAAATAGCATCTTAGTTGTGATTGTGAGTGTCTCGTGACAGACTATGATGAATATTTAATAATTTATCTTATTTAAATTAACGTAATTGGACATTAAGTAGGTAATCCAATTTTGGGCATGAGCATGAACTACTCATCATTACAATCGAGACCGAAACCCAATTAGTTGTTAGCTTGTGGTTGGGGTGCCTAGTTGGGCCCTCATTGTGAGTTGGACAAAACTCAACTGGGGCCCCTTTAGGCCCCAATCGGCTTTTTCATACGGGAATCTCTTGAAAAATGATTAAATTGTTTGAAATTATCGAAAATTCTCAGAAATTTCTTAAAATTCCTGAAAATCCCATGTAACCTTTCAAAGTACGTTAACATTCCTTGAAATTTAAAGAAATTGCATGAAACATCTTCAAATAACTGAAAATCGTAAGAATATAAATAATGATGACTTCATATTGAATTAACAAAAGTAAATTTGGAAACAATGACTTTGAAGGATACATTTAACGAATTAATGTGGAAATTGCAGTCGATGTGACGCCATTCTCTTCGAATCTAAAAGATTAATGGCGGATGTGCTTTCGCAAATTATACTCGCAATATGGACGGAAATGCAATTTTCTCCCTGTCACTGAAATTCCATTGACATCGGAAGACAATTCCGATTTGAGTACTTTTGGTGTCAACTTTTGCAATTAAAGAGGAGAACGAGTCAAAAGTGCAACGAGTGATTAGACACGAGTTGCGATAATTTGGCACAGAAGTATGCAACATCAACTTTGATTAACATTGCGAATGAGGTATATGTACCGCGATAATGTTTCGCTGCTTTGAAGATTTACGAGTAGACCGTAAACGTGATTTATCTCTTCATTTGTGTGCTTAGTTCACAACTAGTTATACCGACATGTTGGACATTGTATTATTGTATCTTTGTTTACCTATTCAAATAGTGCACCGACATACAGCAAAGGTAGACAAAAATTATTATTATAAATGATTTCTTCTGACTCCGAAAAAAGAAAATATTTAAATGCGGAATATGAAAACTAAGCAGACAAGCTGAGAAAAATAGATATTTATGCATAAAAAATCCGCGATGCTATAAATACTTGAAAATATTAAATCTCATGATCTATATTTTGCTGTAAATCACATATTAGGTATCTTGTATTTAGCACTCACTGAGTAAATGAAAATGCAAACTCTATGAGAACATTAGATATTTATATTTTTCAAACATAACTCTGTACAATTTGTTATTGTAGAACTTACAAGAAAAAAACTCTATGGCTGTGACAACCACATAAATAATGAGATATGGTACAACTGCTAATTTGTGGTTGCCACAACCACATGTTGTTGTGAAAATTATTATGTAATAGTTGTGGGAACTATTTCATAAAAGTTGTCACATAGTTGTGGTTTGTGGCAACCACAAATTGTAGTTGTACTAACCATATTTTATTATTTCTGTCAGTTTTTTCCGTGTGTGATTCCTTATATGCAAGTTGTTCAACAACAGAATTATGGTTTTTAAAATCTTTTAGTCCCATATTTAATCAAAGCTAACAGATAATTAAAAACCTAATTAGACAACTCATCTCTACATGACCGCTAGCGGAAGTTAAACGTCATTAAATTTAAAATAATAGTCTTTTATTACATCTCAAAGTGATTATAGATGTTAAGTGTTAATATCTATGGTATCTGCTATGGGTTATAATCTAAGTTTTAAACATCCAACTGTAAATATTCGTTTTTCTTATTGTCAGTGGGAATCAAGTAGATGCGACTTTAAAGTCCGTAACTATTGCAAAAAGTCTGAAGCCTGTAAAATATTTCATTAGAGCATTCATTTTATTAAAGACACAATGTGTAATTAATGTACTCCCAACGTGTTCTTTTCAATTAGCACTGCTATACTTTCTCTAACTCTGCTCATAATAAAATTATTTGTTACGTACTTAGCATTTTTTTGATGATTGCATGTTGAAGTAACAATGAGTTTAGCTCAGAAGGTGTGACTACACGCAACAACATTCTCATTATTTACGAATACCTTAATTGCTAGTAGGAATAGTATTTTTCCTTGCACATCTGGTATATTGTGCTTTTTGCATTGTTCGATTTCCACCAATGTATTAAAAACTAACGATTTCTAACAGAATCAAGGAAAACAGTAATTCTGACAATGAGTTATTACTTGGCCAGGAGAAAATAGCTTCACGTTTAGGTGTAGCTATTAACTGCAATAAAGTAATATTTTTGTCTTTTTTCTATCTTTCCACATTTTTCTCTCATTGTGACAGTTTATTAGAACTTATATCTTCTTTCCTAATAAATGTAATTAATGTTTTTTTAATCTCTGTTTTATAAGAATAACTGTTACATGATATGTATTTTAAAAACTTAACCAATTTTTAAATAATAATATATATTTATAAAAAAATGTTCTACATATTGTATAAACTAAATAATTAATACATCTGTTTTGGGTTTTAAAAAATAATAGTTGTTACATTGTTTTCAAAATTAACTACTTTTACAGTTGTGTTGATGTCTAATTGCGATACTTTTCTAAAAAAAAAAACATTTATAGTTGTACAGTATTTTTTTAAATAGATCATTAATTAATTCTTAAATAATTTGATTAATTAGTTAAAATAAATAATTTAATTTTTTATTTTAAATATTACTATAGAACTGTACATTTTGTGATGATTTTCATTAGAAGACGAAACCTCGCTTAAACTATAATATAAATGTAGTAAATTTTTAGAAGGATATAATTACCTACTGTTTTTTTATAACATAAAATATATGTAGTAGTTATATATTGCAGTAAACATTTTTTTTAATATAAAATAATGAAAACAAAGTTAAATATATGAAAGAATCATAAATTACCGAGAAACCCTGAGTAGAAACTTATAGTTCCATGTAAATTTCCAACCCTTAACATACGTGTCGATGACATAAGCTATTAACTTTGTTCAAAAATAAAAACATTAAGAAAGTGTTTGACAATCAAATTATTATTTTTCAATTAAATAATATTACTTGGCTAAGAATACAGATTAAAAATTTCCCGCCTCACAAGCGATTTTCGATGTGCGCCGCGTCAGAACTTCGATTTGACCAATAAGGAAAAAGCGTTACGTTACTAATTGATGCCATGATCTTTTTAGAATAGAACTTTAGATTTTCACGTATTTCGAATGATTTCATATAAAGGATTTCTAGGGAAATGTTATTTTGAGAATTTAAAAATATTTCTTATTTTGACGAATTCCAAGAAAATCTACAGAAAAATCAAGAAGTTTCAGCTTTTTTTAAACGATGTGGAATTTTGATGAGTTTTAAGAAATTTTATATTATTTTATCAGATTTTAAGTGTTTTTGTATCTATTAGAAGAAGTAAAAGAAAATAATATTTCAGTAATTATAAATTATAGATTATAATTTTATTTTATAAAACTCTGTAATGAAAAATTGCAATTTTGTACTCAAATAAAGCAAGCAATTTCCTTATTATCAGGAAATTATAATAAAAGTAACAAAGTGTAATCATTTTACGAAGCGTAGTCACTTTTCTACTTCATTAGGAAATTACTATCTGGAATTTGATTAGACAGTAATTTTATACTGGTTATGGTATGCTCAGAATTTTACACTTTTTTATAAGGGTTAATTAGATGATAATAATTAATGATACAAGATCATGAACATATTTTCATGCATTGTATGGCTCGCTCATGAATGTCGAACTCTCGTGTTTTACGAGGTTTACTTTTCCAGCTCATAGGACTTTGGTGTCTAAAGAATTTCATGTTTAAACTTTAATAACCGAAAAGACCACATTTGCCTACATTTTTTTTGCTTGATTAATTTTCTTGTGAAATTTGAATCTGATATTCTGCTTGATTGAATTTTAAAGTCAATTTCACCTTGAATTATGGAGAGCGGGGCAAGATGAATATAGTTAATATTTTCAGTAAATTATTTGCAATTTGTAGCAGATTTTTTAATGAAAACTTTTGTAACTTTTGTGATTTAGTCACTTTTCTCATTAACGTTGCTTATCAGCAGTTTTTCGGCAACTTTCCTTTTCGCATAATACAGAATTTACTGCAACAGCCATGGCCTCTTCTGACCAGGACTGTTTGTCAGTCTTTTTAACGTATGTTTAAACCATATTTAATTTATCAGTTATTGCACATTATCACATTACCTAAGCACCGGTAGATGTGAGATGAAATAGGTTGCTTTTTTTTTGTGACAGGAGTGGCTTATTGAGCCCCAAAACACTGGCTCGTTTCGCCCCAGAGAGCACTTTTTGATAAAAGAGAAAAATTAATATTTGCGACAAGTTATTTGGGAAAAATCGGATTATAATGTGAAATTTTAATTAATAAGCTTCCCAGAGAACTTTACGAAAAAAATAATTCGTCATTTTCGACAATTAATTTTTTCCTAAAGATTCCGGAAAATAATAGAATCAAGCTTCTAAAACTTCAATAGTGCATTATTCTGAATGTACATATAGGGCGGACCATCTAAATTGAAGAAAATATACGGTTTTTGCAATGTGCAATTGAAATAATTTACTGAAAATGAATGGTATATACATGCCATTTATAAATGTAAAATTATATCATTTAAGTGTCCACCACGGTACTTTATACCGGCCTGCATATCTGATAATCGAAATTTTCGATGACTCTGTCTAGTAAACTGGGGGAAACGGCATCAATTTTTTTGAATGTTGTTCTTTAGGGCTTGAATAGTTTGTAGGGAATTGGTACATGCACTTTACTTTTCAAATAACACCAAAGAAAAAAATTCGAAGGGTTCATATGCTGGCACTATCTTGGTGGCCTATTCTCATCGAAATTTCTGGAAATTATGCGATCACCAAACTTAATTGCCATTAAGTTTATTGTTTGACGATTTATTTGTGCTGTTGTACTGTCACATTTTGGGAACAAAATGTCCGCCAGTATGCCACGAAATCGTTCAAAACTCCAATGTGGATTGACCACCAAAATCGTGCGATTTGACTCGTTTGAATTTTTTTCATTGGGGTTATTTGAAAAGTAAACTGTATGCCAATTTCCCACGAACAATTCAAGCTTTATAGATCAACATTCGGGTCGAAATTGAAGTCGTTCGCCTCAATTTATTTGGAGAGAGTCATCAAAAATTGCTATCATCAGATATGCAGGCCTGTTTTGTGTGTGAATTAAAAAATTGTTGTTTTGTATTTGAATTAGTAGTTTATTTATTAATTTACTATACTAAGAGGACAACGAATTAAGGAATAATGATTGATTACTGCACATGAGTTTCAGTACGATCTTTAACGAATAGATCGGCTGTTACACAGAGTTGTGTGTTGGTTGAATGTACAAGAATGTCTGATGTTTTGCCTTCGAGGCTTTGAAGGTATCTGCCGTGCCCGACCATAAGAGGAACGCTCTTATCCTGATCTGATGCGCCGAGTTACGTATACACCCAAAAATGTCCTTGTTGGAAAAATACCTTACATTCTGGAAAATTACAATTGGCTATTGCATTCGAGTGGTGACTCATTAGAGACACCCATTTTGGCGGTTATTTGAAGTATTTTAAGCATTTTATATAAATTGCTAACATATTGTTACGCAGGAACAAATACACATCTTTCATTAAAAAATGTATAAGCAGCAAAGAAATAGTATTATAAGAGAAAACATTAAAATCTATAATATTTGTAAGACTAGGATTCGACAAATTGTTACGACGTAACAAGGCCTGTAAAAAGAACCGTGGTGGACACTTAAATGATATCATTTTTCATTTATAAATGGTATGTATATACCATTCATTTTCAGTAAATTATTTCAATTTCACATTGGAAGAAGTGTATTTTTTTTTCAAATTAAATTCGTATTAACAGATAGTCCACCCTATATTTATTCATATGTTTTTTTTACTTTTTCGAGAATCTTAAAACCCCTCTTTTTTGTGACTCCTAAAAATATCGATTATAAAAGACGCATAATTTACGAGAAAAATGAGTGTCTCATTTGACCCTGTATGCTCATCTCGCCCCGCTCGCCCCTATGTCTGATGTAATTTTGGACAAATTGAAATTCTGCTATAATATACATAAGGGAAATGATAACTTGCCAAACAGAAATTTATTCAAGGGATAATGATCTCTTCGTTTATAAAGAGAATTTGAAGCAAGAAAAAAATTCCAACGGGAAATCAGGCCGAAAAGGAATTAAGAAGTTTTCTGTAAAATATTACTTCGATTGATGAAACAGTTAAAAAAATATCACTGTTTTACTTCATGCGCGGTTAATTTTCGCACGTACACAAGAACCTCTTGTCGGTTGCACTCAGGGTTGTGTACGTAATATAACTTAGCTAATTTACGTAATTTTTTATATGTAAATTACGTAAGTAATTTACGTCGAAAACATTAAACTCATATGGAGTGGGGGGTTTTCTACGTATAATACGTAAACTGTTCTCGATTTACGCGTAACTGAGCAACCCTAGTTGCAGTTATAATTACCAGCCACAACGCAGACGCCTTACCTGCGTGCGAGAAATGACCGCACGCAAAGGAAAACAATGATAGCTTTTTAACCGCTTAAACGATCGAAGTAATATTTTTCAGAAAACTCCCTTATTCGTTTTTAAACTAAAGCACCTAAATAGACAGGTATGTGGAAATTGAAGCTAGAATGTGATGAATTTAGCTTTTATTTAAGAAATAATAGTTTGAATTTGATTATAGACGTGCTAGGAAACATATGTAAATAAATATTTTTCTTTTCGGAGTGTTTTCAAATGAGATGTGGAAGCTGCAATTGTAAAGACTACATACAGCTTACATAGGTACTTACTAAACTTATTATTTAACAATAATAAAATTTAAAAATCACCAACTGACCATCTCTCCCTTACGGCAATCTCCCTCTGAATTACCCTAACTTATAATATTTATTTAAGTTAACATAAAAAAAAGTACATGAGAATAAGTGAAACTAATGTGGAGTAGTGATTTGCCGTATTTAAGTTCCAATTGCAAATTTATATAAAGGTAAACATAACCTCACTTTAGACTGTATAACATATGCATTTTGTATGATGTATATAAATAAGTGCACCACTTTATAAATAATGAATGTATTTTTTTTATTTAAACTTAAATAAATAAGTTATTTAATTACGTTTAATAAGTACGTGTAAGCCATGAAGTAGTATAAGGAGACCAACCCCCGTGTATTGAAATTGGCCCTATTTTGAGAGGTGACAGAAGTACACTCGAACAGTCGAACCCCGCAATGTTAACTACTCCAGACAGTCCAGACTTGAGGCTCCCACTAATGTCAACTCATCCCCTCCAAATTCCCTCCCCATATTTCAACTATCACCTACCTTATCCTGACTTATGCACATGCGCATTGTGTATTCCGTCATAGAATTTTAAACTGCGCCAATTAGATGCAAAGAGCGCAACGTATGCGCAGTTGAGTAAGTTGATGTTTGTGAGGAATTTGTTGACGTGTGTGGGAGGTTGACATTTGCGGGATTGACTAGGGATGGGACTGACATTGGTCTTACCGTCATTTACCCGTCATTTACCGGTCATGTGTTGTAAATGGGTAAAT
>JAUEJJ010023706.1:0-11364 GCA_032164275.1 Synergus coniferae
GAGCATCGAGAAAATAACATTATTAAAAATTATATTTATACAGAATTATTAAAATAATTTATAATATTTTTAAGAAAGAAAAATGTTTATATTCATTATATATCTATATATGTATATAATATTACATTATGAAAATTTGGTCAGTTTTTGAAATTAATATTATGTAACTGTTATTAATATAAATTTTTTAAAAATACAAATTAAATAATGTAGAAAAAAAAATTATAAAATTTTATATTTAAGAGGAAATTATACGCGCGCGCGATAGCGCGCGTTCGCTCTCGTATTACAAAATTAATATAAAGAATTGAAACTTGACGATCTAATATTCCAGAGGACGAAGCGCTATGAACAAGTAGCGCGTCGTAGGCGCGCTCAAACTTGTTAACTATTTATTTGTATCTATTGTACGGAGAACAGGGCCGAGCGCGAAGCGCGCGTGTCCTGATGAGAATGTGTTCCTTAAGGTCTATAGAACTTTAAGTAAATGAGTTCTCTTCATTAAAAACAAAAACTAGCTGTGAAGTTGTATCAACTTTCGTGCTCATTCAATGAGCACTCTGCTTCCTGGAAGCAAATATAATTTGCTTCCTCTATTTCAGTAAGTAATTAATATATTTTTTCATTTCAACACAATGTTCAATGAAAAAAGTTTTGCTCTAAAAAAAATATTTTGATATTATTATATGACCATAACTTTATTATTTTTCAATTAAATGCATTAATATTCTAAACTCTGTTCTAGGTCAATCGATTCTTCTCAATACAAAGAATCTTTCTTCACCTTACATCAGCTTAAAATTATGATAATTTGAAAAGTTATAGTTGAAAAATTAATTTTTATAAATTATAAATAACCATAACTTGTGTAATTTTCAATTAAATGTATTAATATTATAGGTCAATCGACTCGTCTCAATACAAAGAATCTCTCTTCTCCTTTTGTCAGCTTAAAATTATGACTATTCTGAAAAGTTATAGTTAAAAAATTAATTTTAAAGAATTAAAAATAACCTTAACTTGTTTAATTTTCTATTAAATGCAGTAATATTATAGGTCAATGGATTCGTGTTGACACAAAGAATATTTATTTTCCTTACATCAGCTTACAAATTATGATAATTTAAAAAGTTATAGTTCAAATATCAATTTTACGAAAATTATAAAAGTCCATCAAACTTTTAAAATTTAATATTTTGCTAAACCTTTTCATAAGATTCAACTTGGTATACAGTGGAATACGTCTGTATACAGTGGAATAAGTCTGAATTTATCTGCACACGTACTCGAGATATTGCAGGATCGTTAAAAGCGTGATATACACACACACACACATCCATACATACACACACACACATATATACACATATTCGGACATTTACTCAGGGCATCATATTAGATATATTTCACTTGAAATTAAAACAAAAACCCTTTTTTGGAAAATGGATTTTGTCACAACTGCAAAGCTTCCTCTATAAGGAAGCAATAATTAAAACAATAACGCCCCGAAGGGCGCAAGCCTTCCGTAGGGCGCAAGCGCGCGAAGCGCGACATGCAATGAGAATGTGCCCGCAAAGCGGGCAGATTTTTTGTGCTAATTTTGCAAATGCATTTGCTTCCTCATTATGATGAAGTTGCAAATGCATTTGCTTTCTCATAGAGGAAGTATTCACGATTTTCTTAAAATGAAAAATATATTTGATTCGTTTTTCTCGAAGCAAAGAATCTTTTGATGTTATCATTCATATTTTTATATAAAATGTATTTATGTTAGATTAATTGATTTTTTACGATGCAAGAAACCTTTTATTCCCTTACATTAGCTTTGAATTTTGGTTATTTAAAAATTTATAGATAAAAACGAAGTTTTTCAAAATTACAAATAACCATAACTTCCTTAGTATTAAATTACACTCAAATCTCCCAAATCTTAACTAATTTGTGCCAGAGATTCTCACAAATCTTAACAAAAGACCTCTCTGATTTCTGAATTATGACCCAACCTAAACTGACGTATGTACAATGTACATGCGCATTGTGTATTGTATTTTAGAATTTTAAACTGCGCGCCAATAGTAGCCAATCAGATGCCGAGAGCTCAATTCATGCGCAGTTGAGTAAGGACAGATTTTAGAGAATTGCAGTTCAGATATCAGAGAATAACTAATTAACATTTGGGAGAAATTCAGAATTGAGAGATTTAGATTTGTGAGATTTGAGTGTAAATGCGCATTAATTTATGAGGTTAATCGATTCGTTTCGACACTAGGAATCTTTCTTCTCGTTATGTAAGCTTGGAATTTTGATTATTTGAAATTATTATAGTCGAAAAATCAATTTCAATAAAATTATAAAAGTACATAACAATTTTAAAATTAAATATTTTGAAAAATCCTTGAACACGTTTTGAGATATTGGTGGTGCAAATAATCCCTTCAATTTTTATCAATTTATCTACAACTATTTTCATGGTATAGTGTGGCGACAAAAACGGTGACATTCATATATTAGACATTTAACTGAGGAAAGTTTAATTAAGCCATATTATAAGTATTGTAAAATGTAAGGACTACAAAACTTCCTCTATGAGGAAGAAAATAATCGAATTCATTGGTAATGGCACTCAATCATTGAATAAGTCGATTGAAAATTTACAAGTTAAACATTTTTTTTTACTCTGTGTAGAAGAAAGAAAAACGTCTTTAATTTTTGTAATAAAGTTTTTGTACGAAAATGTATAAAAATAATGTATTGGTCGGTGAATAATGTTTCAAAAAATGACGGTAAATGCTCTTTATTTCATTGGTTATCGTTATTTTATGTTTTTTCATGCTCTTTAATAAACTGAAAAAACGCGTATATAATTTTTAATTTAAAATTAAAATTTTTGTTCTATTTTTTACGGATTCTGAAACACGAGCCACTGTTCATCAGTTTATTAAAGAGAACGTAAAACAATTTTAAAAACGAAAACGAAAAAATTTTGTTTGCACTTTAGGTGCAAATAAACAAGACTTCATTTTTCGTTATTTAAAAAAAAATTATATTAGGGCGAAAAAATAATTTTTTGACTGTTTGTTCAAATATAGGATTATTCACTTAATAAATCTTACTAAAAGAAATAAACAAATTTTTTGTATCCATACGCGGAAAAATTCAAAATTTGAAAGTTTTTAATCGATTTATTCAATGGTAAAAAAATTTTTGCAATTTTTGTTATAATTGTTTCGTACCGTAAAAAAAATTTATCAGTGCTATTGCCAATGATGCCGATAAGTTTGAGTTTTGTTGACCCACTCCAGTACATAGACACTCAGTTCAAGAAATTTGCCTTCATTGTCTCTGACAGTCTCTACAAAGTATTAATCGCCCTAATCAGGCACACTGATTTATGTATCTACTTCTACATGTATATAGGGTCTACAATTGTGTACGCTCCTGGCTGCGCTTCCTCCCCAATTTCTTTCTTCCTCTCTTGCGCGACACATATCCTCTTCTCTATCTGCAGATATGTTTTTGTCGTCTCATCTCATCTCTCATCATCTCAGAATTTGTTCGCTTCTCTAAATTCTAGAACTTTTAACATTTGTATGGTTTTACAGATTGATTTTCTGTGCAGAATTTTGGTGGAGGAAAGTGATTAAAATGATACAGAAAGATAGAGAAATGAGAATCATCCTACAACGTGTATAGAGCAATAAGAGTGCAACAGTGAATGCCAGTATTGCCAGTCAACCAGTGCCCAGGCCCACTGCCCAGTGCCCAGTGGTGCCAGACTGCCAGTGCCCCATCAGTGCCCACTGCCCAGTGCCCAGTGCCAGTGGTTGTGGTGGTGAATGCGAGTGGTCGGGTCGGTCGGTCGGTGTCGGTGGTGATGTTTCAAGTTGAAAGAGGCGGCAAACCGTTGGAGTTGGAGAAAAACGAGGAAACGAGGAAGTGAGAGCGAGATGGATAGCTTGGTTGCTTGGCGACCAGCCAGCCATCAGTTCGATCCCAGCCAGCCAGGCAGCCCAGCAGCAGCAGCATCAGCTACCCTTTTGCTTTGCAAGAACACATTGAATGCAAGATGGCAAGAAGCAATCAACAGTCAGATGCATTTACCAGTCAACTAGTCGTCTTGGCTATCAAAAATAGCACTACAACGCGTTTTTATGTATAAATATCACGTGGAATTTGTCAAGCAATGTCGGTATAATACTCCTCGATGTGGAGCGGTATTTCTGTGTTATTTCTTATTTGGAAATTCAGTGTCTTTTGTCTGTGTCTGCTGTGTGCATGTGTGTGAGAAGGAGGATCCGTTGACGCGGGTTGTGAAGTGCTAAATTAGTCAAATAATTATAACAGCGAATAAAGTGACAAAATAACAAAATAATAAAATGATAAAATGAATAAATTGCAGATTGTTGAGGTTACGACAGCGAAGTTAACGCGATCGGAGCAACTCCACTTGTTGTCAGAGTGTCGGTGTCACAATTTAATAAATATGCATGTGCGAAATTTGTGCATATTCACGAAAAAATTGAGACGTGTTTACGCGGTGGATGATGTTTTGATCGAATTCCGCTTTTAAATGAGTGACCCTTAAATAACAAGTTTAATGTTACATTTGAATTAAGTTATAATCATGTTCCAGTGTATTATCCAGCAGAGGAACGGCTGGATTCATCCAGCCAGTCCTGACACAAAGGATGTCTTTCCAGGTATAGTTTACAGTTTAGTTGTACTCTTGCAAATGTTGGATTTTTTTCCAATTTCCAATTATTCTTCTTGTCAATTGTCGTCCCCCAAAACTTCGTCGTATCAATTACCTAAAGGGAATACAATTCGTGATGTACTTATTTACATTCTTTAACCTATTTTCTTTTTTCCTTTAATTAAACAAATTTCCTAACATAGCTTACATTGACAATTTTGCCTCTTTTTCAATAGATTTTTCATTTACTGCTCAAGAATTATTACACAAAAAGAGATTAAACCACAATGTCTGTACACATTAAACACACCCTGGTCTGTAATTTAATTTATTTATTGACCGGGATTTTTCTGTTTCGATTGTTGCACTATAAAAGCATTTAAAAATAATATTTTGCAATAAAAAGAAGTTTGAATTTAAAAACTTTTTGATTTGCATATATGTAGTTTAATTCAAAAATTCTTTTCAAATACATATGATGTAGTAGGAATTCAAATAAGGAAGATTCGAGTTTGTAAATTAATCAAGTTGAAATTATACAAAGCAACAAAGAATTCAACGTTTTTGACTTTTCAAACCTTTATTCAATTTTAGAAAAAAAATTTGTAATTAAAAAATTAAGCTTAAAAATTATTTAAATTGAAAACATTTAATTAATCTTTAAATTAAAAAAAAAAGAATGAAAAGTATGCTCAATTGTGCTAGGTTTCTGCTCTTTCGTGCCGTAAGAGATTTTTTGAAAAAATAAAAATTTGACCCCAAAAATCAAAAAGCATTTTTTTTATCTCAGCTTTGCCAATTGATTTAAAAAAAATGTATTGTGCTAAGTACTAGAAAAGATACACAAACTTGTGCAGCAAACAAAAATTTTATATCTAACCATTTTCGATAAAACTTATCTAAAAAAAATCAACCTCCCCATTTTGTTTTTTTGACACAAAAAAAGTTGTGTAGGAACTAAGTGCAATGCACATTATTGTGCTGCAAATATAAAGTCAAAATCTTAAACCATTTTTGAAAAACAGCAAATAAAAAAAAATATTAAAAATGATAAATTTCAAAAAAGAAAACTAGGCTCTGATAGGCTAGTATAACCTGGACTGCATTCTTTACCCAAAATTTTCAAAAATAGGAATTTCGAAAATCTCTGAAACTTGTGCTGGGCTGTGTCAGGCTAGCACAAGAAAACTTCCATAAGACACTTTTCGCTCAGAAGTATATTCTCGAAATTAGCTTGAGTTTTTTGAAATTGTAATCATTTTTTGAGACAAAATGTATCAAAAATGTTCGAAAATATAACTGAGAAAAAATTCTTTGAGGAATGTTTTATTTTGCCAGTGAAAATTGACATTAGTAGAATTATTTGTTGTGCTAGCCTAGCAAACTCAGCATAAGTTTCAAATTTTCGAAATTCCTAGTTTTGAAAATTTTGGGTAAAGAATGTAGTCTAGGTTAAAAAAATCGGGTTTTTTTTTTGGAATATATTAATGGCAGTAAAAATTGACGTTCGAGTTATTTGTTATATTAGCCTAGCACAATCTAGTACAGGTTTTCTTTTTTTGATCATTTATATATTTTTTTTATTTGCTGTTTTTCAAAGATGGTTTAAGTTTTTTTTGTCAAAAAAACAAAATGGCGAGGTAGATTTTTTTTGAAAATGGTTAGAGATGTCAAATTTTGGTTTACGGCATAAGTTTACGGCTGATGAAAAAATGTTTTTTTTTTATTTTTGGGGTTCAATTAAAATTTTTTCAAAAAATCCTGAACCTCACAAAAGAGTACAAACCTAACATTATTCAGTACGATTTTAATTTTTTTAAAATGAAATTTGAAGTTGGCCTTGCCAACTTCCTGGACATTAATTAATACATTTTTTAATTCTGCTGACTTAATTTCAAAGTGAATCTAAACTATAAAACTTGCATCATTTCAAAATAATGCAAGTTGACAAGAAATACATTTTTTAAAAACAACATGGAATGCTTCTGTTTGAAGATAGTAATTATGATATGGAAATTCGTAAATTTAAAAGCTAGTTACTTTTAAATTTATTCAAAGCATATCGATAGAATTTCCGTGTGTTCAGCTCCGGTAATTTGCACTTTGGTCAATTCAAAGGAAAATTCGAGAAAATTCGAAAAATTTTGAGATTTTCCAAGTTTCAAAAAGCAATATAAGGAGCGTAATAAAACTAAAATTTGTTATGTTACATTGTTATTGTGTTAATACCTGTGATTAAAAATGAGTGTACAATGAGTAAATTTGATTTTTTTAGACCATTATACCTGATTATACTGAAAGCTATTCTTTTTGTCCCTTTGTCTTGAGAAATGACTCCAATTGAAGTTTGTGGCACCTACATAGTTGTGTCATTAAAAAATATAATTTGATATGTGGTATTGTTATTTTCTTTAAATATCAGTGATAAAGAATAACAAAATAATAATTTTTTCTTAATTTTTAAATTTATTTACTAATATAAAAGAACTAATGTGACACGGTAAATTCTATTATTATATTCTCACCAGAGCAACAAAATTTGATGTAGAGTGTACGCTTCATGTATGCCTTTTCCCGTGAAGTTGCATGGGTGATAACTTGATTCCGCATTGAAAAACGTATAACGTTTATTCTGCTTAAATGTGTTAGAAGTTTCTGGTTAATCATCTTCTGGCTATTTGAATTAGTTTTTCTCGTAAATGTAACCAAAATTTCTGGTGAGAATAATCAGAATTTTTTATAATACATTTGTCTGGTTTAAAATTCTGGTCAATATAACCAGATATTCTGGTAAATATAATCATGTGTTCTGGTAAACTTAACTAGATTTTCTGATAATCATCAATTTTCATCTATCGAATAATTTTGATACATTCTTGCTTTGATGGACTTCCTATATTATAACCTCCTCTGCTGAAAGATATGGCGACTATACTCGTATATCGTAAAGTAAAGAAAATCTTCTCATTTGATGAGAATGTAAAAATAATAAGAGGCACTTATATCACTTTTTCGACATTGAGTCTCGAAAATTCACTTTTCTTAATTTGTTGTGAATCATGATTACATTTTTCGAAGATAGAAATTATTGTCATTTTACCATTGCTTTGTATGTAGTAAACGCGTATCTTTGACGGTTGAAAGTAGTAAATGCACGGTTCGTTAGGATTACTTATACTGTTATAATTCAAAATTCACTCGAGAAACTTACGAGTTTTCGCAAAGTAGATGACAAAGCGTCACTTGACATGTTCAGCGTCAAAACAAACTAAACTGGAAATCTACACTAGATCGCGCAACAATTTGTTACCAGAAATAATAATCAGAAATTTTTTTACTAGAAAAACATTACCAGAGTTAATTAACCAGAATTTTCTAGTCATATTAATCAGAATGTGTGGACATAACCAGAAATTTTTTAGCCAAACGCATCTAGTAACTTTAACTAGAACTTTTTTTTGAATGAGAAAAAAGTACTTAAAAATCTGGAAGCAAATGAGTTCTGTGTGATTAAGGGGTTACACCACCCTGGCGCTCAGAAAAATAGATATAAAAATAAACATTTTTTTTCAGCACAGTTATTAAATATATAAAATAATTGTTACATATATTACACATGTACATGGTAGTTTTATGATTAACTGAAAATAATAACTAATAAAAAAAAAAAAATGACGGAGATATCCTTTTTCTTCGAAACTACTTTTTTCAAACTGGTGTACACGATATCTCAAAATCTACTCAACCGATTTTGTTAAAATTTACAACACTTATTCCTCATC
This sequence comes from Synergus coniferae, assembly GCA_032164275.1. Taxonomy (NCBI): domain Eukaryota; kingdom Metazoa; phylum Arthropoda; class Insecta; order Hymenoptera; family Cynipidae; genus Synergus; species Synergus coniferae. The sequence goes on from JAUEJJ010023706.1 coordinate 8,476, forward strand.
ATACTAGCTATCGGGTGACGTAGGATTTTTTTAATTGGATGCCTTAAGTGATTTTTTTTAGTAAGAATCGTATCTATATAATCACTTAATTCATTTCAAATTAAGGTTCTAAATTTTAACTTGCACAACTCAAATTTTTAATATTTTTTTCAAAAAATAGAAATTTCTTCATAAAATATTTATAATGTTTGTTCATCTAATTTAGATATTTAAATTTTAATTCGAATTTTTATGAGGTTTGCCAACCTTTTTCGAAATATACTACAAAATTTGAAAAAAGTTCAAAATTAACGATTATATGTGTACTATAAAATAACAGCTTTCTTCCTTTGGGAGATTTTCTTTAAGACAGGTATTGTTTTATTTGTCTTATTTCCAAAAACAGAAATTAAATGGTGCGGAAATAGAGAAATATTGGTTTTAATTATAATTTTTCAATAAAAGCTATTTTTATGGATTAAATTTACAGTAAAATATATTCTTTAAATGAGATTAGTTAGTCAACAAGAAATATTAACTGTAAATTTAAAAATAAATTAATTTATTTTTCTTGGATAAGAAGGATAACTGAAACATGTGTCTAATGTAAATGCAAATAAAAATTCTATTATAGAGTTTTCAAATAATTTGTTTTTTAATTCCAAAATATTAAAAGTTAATGAACGTAACTTAATAACTTTTACTTACCTTCCCAAATTTGCACTCGGTACCTATTATATATTCTTCATATGCAGATTATTAAATTTGTTGTTTATTTCAAACGAAAAACGAAAATTTATTGGCACAATTTTCTGTTTACATTTCTGTACCTTTCTAGTGAGTTATGTATAAATGAACATTTTCTTCTCTCTCTTAATATTTACAGAAAAGTGGTCAGTTGAAAACTTGTACATCTTTTTAGGGCCAATAAGTTTTCTGTATTTTCTGTATGTTTTTTGTCATTTTTTTTTTTTTTTTGAGGAAAAATTGAATTATTTTATGATTCTGCAAGTTTTTTTTATAATTAAAACAAACATTAATTATCCTATCAAAAAATTATCAACAAAGAATTTGTAGATCTTTTTAAGACCAGAAATTCTATTTATTAACATATATTTTTTTCGTGTCTCGTACAGTTCGGAAAATTGAATTTTTTAATTAAAAAAAAAAAATTGTTCCTGTTGGATAAAACTAGAACTTGGCTAAAAATGGTTGGTTAACATTAGGGGGCTGATTTTCAGGCGTTTCTTATGATTTTTTTTTTAGTAGGAAAAAAATTATTGAAATGTGATATAAATTTCACATTATTTTATTCGAACCGCGGCGAAATAATAAAAATTTTCATAGAGTGCGTTTATAAATAGTGTGATGGCTGTGTGAGTAAAAGTAAATAATTGCGTATTTAAACATTTGAAAAGATATTAGTGTAATAATAATAATAATAATAATAACAGATAATAATACAAAACATTAATTTTTGCGGCGCAAAATCGGTTATCGTTTTCTAGAACTGTTCTCTAAAGTTTCGACACTTCTTCTATATAGATTTTCTATTACATAGCTGGAATTTCATGTTAGATTTTCTAGAACTGTTCTACGTTTTTTGTAGAATAGTTCAACATAATGTAAAACAGTAAAACCAAGAAAATTTTTACTTTTATTAAACACCCTAGGACTAGTTCTATAAAATGTAATGAACTTTTTTTCCGTGTATTGAACAACATTCACAAATTTTTACAACTCATCGACAAAAATGAAGAAGTTATGGGCTGCTATTCACCTGAGTGAGTGCAATTGTTTGCGGAAAATTTTATCTGAATATCAAATTTCAAAAGTTTTTTAGGTTCTACTAACATGTTTTCTGAGAATATAAACCTAATTGGAAGTAAAAAATTGGAAAAATGTAGACTGATGTTTGAAAAAAACTTCTCCATTTTCACCATTTTTTTTTCCATTTATTTGGATAATAAAATATACCTTAAAAAAAATTGTCCTTTCCTTAAATACCCTAAAAAATGTCCCAAAACTTGGTTCGTATATACTTTTTATCTGCTTTGTACATAATTCCATTAAAAAAACACAGATTTAAATTTTATAACGAATGATTCATATCCTTTTTAGTTACAGTTCCTGCAAATCGAAAAAAAGTCGTTTCGAGAAAAATGCGTCTGAAAAAAATTCCGAAATATAAAAATTTGGCAGCTTTCAATAATATAGAGTGCTTACTGATCAATCGGCGAATCAAGCACCATATAACAATCCCTATTCTTTCTTATAGGTTATACCTATCATTTTGAGCTTGAAGCAGATTTTTTTTTTGCTTTTCGGCCTTCTTTTGACTCCAATGAGATGGGTCGATTTTGGTGGCTCACGTTTATATAATCTGAATGAGTGCGAATTTCGCTTTGAAATTTAGCGAACATATTTTTGAATAGTTATACTAACAATTCAAGTAATAAAAAAAACGAGTTTTTGGACCTCTTAAGGGGGTCACCTCATGAAACGCCCGGAAAAAAGGCTTTTTTTCAAGATTTTTTTTGTCCAGAAAGAAACGATATACATCCATGATCTTTTACATTTATTTTTAAGTATTTCTGAACAACATTGCAAAAAAAAACCAAATCAAAATTTTACAAAATGGCGGGGTTCTTCATGGCGGACTGGGATGCCTCGCGACTGGAGTCGTTAAACGGTGTGCAGGATAGCATCCGTAATTTATGTCTGAAATCAATGATTTTTTTTTACTCAGTACACTTATTTATTCTAAATGAACCACTAAAAAGATAAAGACAATAGAAAATGTACTAAGGTAAATGCACCTATTTGCGACAGAGTAAGGGTTACGACAGAATTTAAGACCAATACAAAAGTGTAATCCATTCCGATTCGCTAAAAAAATTATTACTGATC
>JAUEJJ010023735.1:0-11362 GCA_032164275.1 Synergus coniferae
TCCTGCAAGCCAATACCTAGGGAGCTCGAAGTCAAGCCTCCAAACCAACTACAAGGTCCTGCAGCCCCCATTGGAGGGACCATTTGTATAGCTAAACTTTTTTTAGCGTGTATGCGTAGAAAAGTCGCCTAGAGAGTGTAAATATAAATTAAAATATAAATAAAAATAAATATAAATATTTTGTTACACAAAATTACTCCAATGACATAGAAAAAAGGTTTTTTTGTGTTTATTACGTCTCGAGACCAAAAAAATGTGTGAATAGAAAAAAAAATATCGTGAACAGAATTCAGTTATAATTTGTTCCACCTCTCCTAGAAAAATATTGTTCCATTTCTACCGATAAGGAATACATTCTCATCATGGCACTAGCTCTTCGCGTTCGGTTCTACACTGTTAAAAAATTCTTTAACTTTCAAGCATTTTTAATGTACATTTGTGACTTATATTTAAGTATTTGGTACATTAAATGAAATTAATTCTCATGTGACTGAAATTTAAGGTATCTGTGGATAGAAAGCAAAATTAATTTATTTGTAACGGAAAATTAATGCACGTGACTGAAAAAGTAACTTGTACATTGTAAAAACAATTCTATTTGTAGTGAAGTTACGTTCTTTTTAAAATCTATCCTTTGAAATTGAGCAGATTTCTTTTATCTGTTAAAAAAAATCAATTAACCGTTAAAAAAACCGGAGATAATGAATTTTAAGTACATGAGAATTTAGCATTTTAACGAATTTTATCCAAAGTTTGAATTAACATTACCGATAAACGATAAACGATTTCTTTTGAATATGAAAAGAAATCTTTTGACTATGAAAGGAAATCCTTTAACTATTAATGGATTACATTTGTAGGCTTTGATGAAGTGTGCATGAGTGATTGTACATTGTTTTAGTTTTAGTTTCCCCAATTTCCCCAATAAAGCAAATATTTTGACAGTTTGTCAAAATATTTGGAACATTTGATATTTGGAAATATTTTGAAAGGAAAATCCTTTAACTGTTAGAGGATTTCCTCATGCCTATTTTAAATAGAAAATCCATTAACAGTAAAAGGAATCGTTTGACAGTCAGTTGACTGTTTTTAGAGTGTAAAATTATCCGCTTCACAAGATCAATTTTTACATTATTTTCATATTTACAAATGAAATCAATATATGGGACATTCTTTTACAAAATCGAACGGATTTCAGAAAAAAAAAATGTTATCAAATTTTTAAATGACTTGAATTTTTATTTACGGTTTCTATTTAAGAAATAAACTAACACATGTATAAGCATTTTTGTAAAAAAAAAATTTTTTTGAGAAATATGTTAATTCAAACTTTGGATAAAATTCGTTAAAATGCTAAATTCTTGTGTACCTAAAATTCATTATCTACGGTTTTATTAACTGAATCGTTTCAAGTCTTTTTTATTTCTTACATTGTTTTTTTTTGGATTTTTAAATAAATATTTACATAATTTTTATTTCTTAATTTACAAAAAATATCAACAAATTAATTGTTTAAACGGTTTTTTCATATTTACACCATCAACGAAAAAAGTTGAAAAAAATACTGTAGTATGCGCTATGTCTTAAACGATAAAACGCGTTTTTTTTTAAGTGCAGACTTTATTACAACGGAAGATATTTAATATTTTTGAGCGCGAGGCGTGCTTTTTGCGTGTCTGCCCACGAAGTGTTCAATCATGTCCGGCTCCCGACCGCAACTAATATCCTTCCTCGAGACGCACAACGTACAACGCGCGCTCGAAAATATTAAATATCTTTCGTAGTAATAAAGTCTCCACTTTTGATAAAAATGCGTTTTCTCGACTGAGACATAGCGTATACTTCAGTATTTAAAAAATTTTTTTCATTTAGGGAGCAAGTATAAAAAAATTGTTTTGAAAAGCTAAAATAACAAGATAAGAAATAAAAAAGACCCGAATTGATTCAGTTAATAAAACCGGAGATAATGAATTTTAAGTACAAGAAAATTTAGCATTTTGACGAATTTTATCCAGTTTGAATTAACGTATTTCTCAAAACAATTTTTTTTACAAAAATCCTTATACACGTGTCAGTTTATTTTTTAAATAGAAGGCGTAAAAGCATTTTCAGATGATTCTAAATTCTGAAGTCAAAATAGGAGTTCGATTTAAAAAAGAATGTCCCATACACTGTCCCATATATGTAAAATAACAATTATTTTATATACTTAATGCAGACTTAATGACTGCGTAAAAAAAAATGCTTATTTTTATACCTACCTATTTTCCTGATTGCCAGGCGATTGGGTAAACTATCTTGAGTAATAATATATAGCAGAGCAAAGGCAAAGGTTTGCGTATATTTAATACTATGTGTATAATATTAGCATGTGTGATGTTCATATCAGGATGCTCTATGAAAGCAATAGCTATGTCTTCTCTAGTACTTTTTACCTCCTTCTTCTCTGTAAAGGTCATTTAGCCTTCATCAAAGTAGTGTAGCTCGGCAAATGGCATTTACTGATGAGAAATTTTTTATTAAGACTAAAAATGTTTTTAAGTAGTGTAATCAAAGTAGTGTAGCTCGGCAAATGGCATTTACTGATGAGAAATTTTTTATTAAGACTAAAAACTTTTTTATAAGACTCTTTAACAAATTTCAAAACATTTTTAACAGTGTACCCCAATATCGGCCTTTAGGGGGGAGGGGGGGGGAATCCGTTCGGAATTTTCCGATTTCCGGGTTGAGGTTGACATAAAATGCTCTATCTACGTTTCTTAGATAACTGTAGCACCTGCGAATGTTTAGTTTTTATCTATTTGTTATAATTTAGATTTAAATTGTTTTCACAATGAAAAATTACTTCTGTATTACAGGAATATTCTCCAGTAAATCTCATTAATTAGGACAAGTGAAGAATTTACAATTTCAAGGATCTAAAATCTAATACTACATAAAGTATGTCGCAAGCTAATGGGATAGATAATCCTGTATACACTATTGAAAATAAAAATTACGAGTACTCTATTCCGAAAACTAATCTGAACAGGAGGGAGGAACTTACGTCACTAGAATCACATTCCAAAAAAACCGAAGCTTTAAAAATATGCTCCAAAAGCGGACAAGTGCAGCCTATTGGGCTACAGCAGTATGTCGAACCGACTCAATCTAGTTCAGAATCCTGTGATGAAATGAAGAGTAGAATAGAATTGGCAAATCAGAATTCGACAGAAACTCCGTCTCTTTCTACTAAGACAAATGGAATTCATGCAAATAATGGAAACAACAATGATGTTAGTTTCCTTAATAACAGCATTAACAATACAGTTATTAATAATGGTGAGTAAGGATAAAAAAACATTAATGAACTTGCTTGCTACACATTCACTGAAAATCTTCGAGTTCCATCGTATTTAAAGTTGATAAAGGGATGTGCAAAAAAAAATATTAAAAGAAAGATAGGAAGTCCACTTCATTTATAAACATACTCTTTAGTTTCCAAAAGTATACTTTTTAAAGTTTCCTTCCATTAAGAAAAGTTTATCGATGACAGGACCGAGGCTGCATTCGCAGAAGGAAACACATTTTTAGCTTTATTAGCCGGTGCAGTTACCAATCCTACTTAAAATTCGAAAACTTCTTTCATTCGTGGATAAGCCATGCATGTTGGTCAGGCAAGCCTGACTGCATACCTAAAGGCGTCAAACAAGGGAGTGCGCTTTCTAGATTGCAAAGCAAAAAGTAAAATTAATATTCAAGACCCTGACGCATAGACAGGGGGATTTGGGTGTTCACCTACCCCCCTCCCCCCGAAATATCAAAAAATTATGTTAGTTTATATCTATATACAAATGTTTGATATTTGCTGACATATTGATAAAACCTTCCCCCCGAAAAACTTTTCTGTCTACGCGCCTGCCAAGGCCCATAATACGCCTGGCTCACACAAATGCACAGATGTTATTAGTGAAACAGTTTTTTTTATAATTTGTTTTTTTTTCGTTTTCCTTGCATTTTATAATTATAAAATAAATTTCTGCTTAAAAATGTTGATCTTTACGAGATATTCATATACTTCTTAGGGGCATTGTACAGTTAGATAGAAGACCGAATAATGTCTCACAAGGAAACATTTCGAAGTGTCAGAAGCCGATTTCAATGAAACTTTTCTATGTTGTAGAGAAAAAAAAATAAGAGATACGTATTTTTTTATCTGCCGATAAATACTTTGAAGGGGTTATAACCACCCCCAAAAAAAGTTTTTCACGCTATCTCTATTTCTATGCAAAATTTCTTTTTCAAACCAATTGGAGATTGCTTATTGAAAGACGATATTAAATACTGCAGTTTGATCTGCGAGGGTTGCATCCCTTATTTTTTACAGGATTAAAAGTGTTTTTTTAAGCTTTTTTCTCCATTAAAATTCTAAAAATCATTAAACATTTATAAAAATAATTTTATTCTAAAGAAAATAAGATTCTGAAGTTGACGTGTTTCGGTATTTTTCAGAAAAATACATTTCAAGGGGGTAAATTACCTCTTTGTCATTATTTTCTACTTTTCTTTGAAAAATTTTCTATATAAAACTAAAGTAAGTGTATTTACATGTGTTAACTCAAAACAATTTTTACATTTTCGTATAAACACAAATATAGTGGTTATCGCAGCTTAGGAGTTAAATGACCCCTACATAATGTGTTTGTTTGCCTTTTTTTCGAAAGAATTCATGATTGAAGAATCTATTCAATATAATAAATTGAAAATCTCTACTCGAAGCATAAGAACTTTTTGAATATTTTTGGAAAAACGAAAATTCAAATTTTTAGCCAAATAATGCGAGATACAGAAAAAATGATAAGGAGCATAATTAATGGTCTTTAAAAGATTTACAAATTTTCCTTTCACCATTTTTTGGTAAAGTAAGTATTTTTCGTTTTAATTTTGAAAATTGTTTTTAAAAAATAAAACATTTAATTTTCCCGCCAGAAAACGTGAGATATGAGAAAATATTACAAAATTAATATAATTAATCGAAGCTTGACGATCAAATATTCTAGAGCACGAAGCGCTATCTCTGTTTCTATGCAACATTTTTTTTCAAACCAATTGGAGATTTCTTGTTATTGAAAGGCGATAATTAATACAGCACTTGGATCTCCTAGGGTTGCATCCCTTATTTTTTGTAAGGGTGAAAGTGTTTTTTTTTAACTTTTTCTCTACGAAAATTCTAAACATCATTATATATGTGTTTATAAAACTAATTTTATTAGAAAAAAAAAAAAATCTGCCCGCTTTGCGGGCACGTTCTCATAAAACGTCGCGCTTGACGCTCCGCGTTGCGCGCTTACGCCCTTCGGGACACTTCCGCCCTTCGGGACGCTTGCACACTTCGCGAAACTTGCGCCCTTCGAGACGCAATTGTTTTAATTATTTTTGTTTTTAATGAAAAGAACTCAATTACTTAAAGTTCTATCGACCTTAAGGAACACATTCACATTAGGACACTCGCGCTTCGCGCTCGATATTTGACACAAAAACCTCGCGCGATTTGTTCGTAGCGCTTCGTGCTCTGGAATATTTGAACGCCAAACTTCGATTATTTATATTAATTTTGTAATATTTTCTCATATCTCGCGTTTTTTGGCGGGAAAATTTAACTTTTAATTTATTAAAGACAGTTTTCACGATAACGGAAAATACCTACTTTATCAAAAAATGTTCAAAAGAAGATTTGTAGATCTTTTAAAAACCACTAATTATACTCCTTATCATTTTTTCTGTATCTCGTGTTATTTGACTCAAAATTTGAATTTTCGTTTTTTCAAAAATATTCAAAACGTTTTTATGCTTCGAGTAGAGATTTTCAATTTATTATATTGAACAGATTCTTCAAAAATGAATTCTTTCGAAATAAAGGCATTTTTTATGTTTATTTATTTATATAACAATTATTATAAACAATTATGTCAAATAAAGTATATTTTTATGTTTTCTTACCAATAAATTAGGAAATTGGTAATAAAAACCCGACCTAAGTATGTTAACAATTAATTAAATATCAAAAATCTGAAGTTAAGTTGATGGTAACTGTCACGTCCCGCGACGTTAGTCTAATTACCTTATTATATAATTAGATATCAAACTTATATTATATTCAATAACCTGAAAGACCAGCCACCTCAATCATTGTACTTCAGCTGGCACCTAGCAATATAATTGAACATTTGTCTAATTAATTAATAGCATTATAGACAACTTATAAGATACAAGTAAAAGGATTTCAGATCTCAATTTAATATCATAATAATCTATGTTAGAAAGACCAAGCCTGTTAGGAAACTCTCAGTTCTGCGATTATCACCTGAGAGACACATACCATATCTTTCATCAACGTCTATTTCTAAACCAGCGCGTTCACTCTCTTATAAATCAGAAAAATTCATGTTTAATATTAATCTTCCAAAAGCACTCGCAGTAAATAAAAAGTGTCTTAACTAAAGTCGCGAGCCGCACGAGCAATTACATACCTATGTAAACAATAAACTCCGTGCATTGCTCGTCTACTATGTACACACCGCCAAGAAGATCTCTCGCTCGCGACCACGAATTAAGATTTACGATTGGTACATGTCAATCTACACACATCCAAGTGCACCGACCCGCACTTTTCCTAGAAATCATGCAAGGCATATTAAATTACATTTTTTCCAAGAAATTAAACGAACATTGTCACCATGCCCTACATCTCCGGGGAGAGACGATTAAAGGGATAAGGGCCCTCGGATTATAAAAACCAAGCAATCACCTTAAGGAAATCACTCTGATTTTCTAAACCACCGGGTGCTCTTCAACTACTCTAGAGTGATTAATCAAAACCTTGCCCAGTCTCTTGTTGTGACTTATGAAATTGTACTAGTTGGACTTAGTGCAGAATCCCACTCGTTGGACTCAGTCTCCGACATAATTATCAACTGCGGCTAAGTTGGACTTAGCCTACAAATATCAACATCGAGTACCAGTCTAAGAGTGGTATCCGAAGCACACAACACTAATTCTCGTTACTTTTTCTTCAATCTGTGTCTCAGATTTGGGCGGTTTCTCCGCGGAGCTCGAGTCGTATCTATTGAAAGCTATGGAGAAAACAAAGACACAAGAAAAATGCGAAAATAGTCATGTTTATGGTATGTGTGGTATGAATGTATTGGTGGTAGAGCCGGAGAACGACCTTTTAGGCAGTTCGCCTATCTCTTCCCTTTATATGTGGAAAAGTTTGATGAGGAGTTTTGGGCGAACGCATCCGAGAATACGTCTATGTGTAGAAATCTATTTTTTCGTACAGAAACATGTTTGATAGAAGCTTAGTGTGTTTAATGGCATCCGACAATCTGTATGCTTCGTTGCGGTGTAGGCACAATGGCCTGATGCGTGGAGCGCGCCTGCGTGTCGAAAGGTTGAGCACGGTGTGCTCTGTTGAATCCAGTGCGGCATTCCCATGGAAAATAGACATAAGGAGAGTAAACTGTAATGCATCGACTTCACCAAAAACGGTCACTTTTCTGTTGCCAAAATTTTGCACACACACATGTGCAATATCACACTTACGTATAGTTCAAAACTCCCCGAGCGTGGCGTGCCATCTGCACTTAAAAAAAAAATATGGCTGCTCTTTACAAAATATGGCGTTTGAGATTATGTTCACATCGGCGGCCATCTTTTTTTTTAAAGTGCAAATGGCACGCCACCCAGTGGGCAAAAAGACATTGACATCCTGAGTACGTCCTAAAGACATCCTTAGGACGTCCATGCCAGTCCAATTGATGTCCTAAAGACGTCTCACGTCCAAAGGACGTCTTTAAGACATGAAACCTCTTTTGGACATCAATTGGACTGACATGGACGTCCTAAGTATGAATTTAGGACGTCCTCAGGATGTCAATGTCTTTTTACCCACTGGGCACGCTCGGGGAGTTATGAACTATACGCAAGTGTGATTTAGCACATGTGTGTGTGTGTGCGAACTTCTGGCAACAGAAAAGTGACTGTTTTCAGTTCCACAGCGATTGGCTCTCGGCGGAGAGATCGTGCAAGTGGTAATGCTTTCTTGCGTGGCTGCGATGAAGAGAGACGGTGAGAAAGGAAAGAATTAATATGCGACGTAAGTCGCAATTGTAACCGCTTGCGGGCAACATGTATAAGAAACATAACAGTTATAATGTCAAGAAAATTTTTGCTCGTGAAAATCATTTGTATCACGCATTATTGATTCGATTAGCTGCATCATATTTTCGATGCGATGCAGATTTTAGAATTGTTTGATAGGATTCAAGTTTTGGTGTTCGAAGTGTATTATTCTATTCATCACAAATAATACATATAAATTCACTTTCAAAACGTTTTCTTTTACTAAATTGTGACGACCTGCTTTACCCCTAGAGTTAATTCGTCTCCGGAAGCTTCAGTTGTCCAGGGCTTGGGTATTTTTAAAGACGAATAAGAACAGATCGTTTAGTAATAAAAATATAGAAATAATTTATTTCCCTACCACTTTTACATTGCTAATTGTAAGTTCGCAGGGTAACGACTTGACCGGGAAACCGGGAAATGACCGGGGAAAAAACGGGAAATGACCGGGAATTTACTTCTGATCACAGTGAAACTCAATTTTTCATTATTCTGATATTTTTGGTCAACTTAGAAAAGAGAGTTTTATTTTATCTACAGCGTATCCCAGGTCTAAGTGTCCAGACCTATATGGCTGGATAGAACAAAAAAAATAAATTGAAATTTCCTGTAGCAAAAATTTGTTGAAGTTTCAGTTTTCGAGTTTTCAAATGATCAAGCTGGACCAATCAGGGGCGCCGCATAGAGAGTCGTGCGTGCGTGAGCGGCAGGCCATTGTTGTGTTAGGGACCCCTTGCCCCCTTGCCAGTATTCCCACTCTGAGTACACGCTGTACGTTTGACGATCGATATTTTGCTGCGGTTCAATTATTAGAGATTATTTGATTAATTCTTCATCTAGGAAGTTCACTAAAATGCTGATGATGTAGTCATTCAATAACAGGCTGTTTACCGTGCAGGAATTTAAGAAAATTCGGGAATTGTTCAGGAATTGAACAAAATCCGTGAACAATTTTTGATTTAAATTTGTTAAATTTCTTGAAACCTGTCAAATAATTTTCCAATCTTTTAAAAATAAACTTTAAAATCCCATGAAATCTCTATTAATTCCTTAAAATCACTTCTATCCTTAGAAATCCTGTAACATTTTTGAAAATCCTTAGATTCGTCTAATTTTTTATTCTGAAATTCTTCACATCCTCTTGAGAATCCTTAAAGTTCATTAAAATCACTTGAATCCTTGGAAATTCTGCACAATTTCTGGCAAATCCATTAATATTTATAATTTTTCATTCTTAAATCCTTCAAATCCACTTGAACATACTTAAAAGACCTTTATATCCCTCGTAATTCCTTAAAATAAGTTGAATCCTTAGAAATCCTGTAAAATTTCTTGAAAATCTTTACATTCGTCTGATTTTTTTTGCAAATCCCTGTAATCTATTCATAATATCTTAATATTCCTTAAAATCCTTGTATTCGTTTTGGATCTCTTAAATTCCTTTGAAATTTCTTTAAATGACGTAAAACCTGTTAAAATCCATGGAAGTTTTTAAAAATTTTTTACACTTTCTTAAAATATTTTTAAATTCAAATAATCCTGTAACATTTTTTTTTAAGTGTCCTGAAATCTTTTGAGAACCCTGAAATTGTTTTGAATTCTTTAGGAATCTCTTGGAATTGCTGAAAATCACTCATAATCTCTTAAAATCTTGTAAAATTTTATGAAATCTCTTGAATTTCTTAAACATTTTTTAAATTCTTCCAAAATTTCTTAAAATTGCTTAAAATATCATGAAATCGTTTACATCCTTTTAAATTGTGGCTTCAAAATGTCTTAAAATATTTCAAAAATTTTGAAACTCTTTTAAAACCTATTTCTCACTTATTCAAGACATGAGGACCGATGACTTTATTTTCGATTAGTCCTGTCCAAACATTGATAGAGAATTTCCGCTGAAAACCTCGTTCACTTATAGCTTCCGAATTTTCATGAACCCAATGATGCCGATTATGGATGTTAAACATTCCTTCCCTTGTGAATAGACATTTATTACTCCAAAAAATTTGAGAGAGTAGATTTTCATTCTCAATAATAAATCCACAAAATTCAGTCCTGTATTCGTAATCTCCAGGTTCAAGGTACTGAACCTTTGTGAGATGAAAAGGATGAAGGCTATCTTCTTGCAATATTTGGAGTACCGTACTTTTGGATACATTCAAGTATTTCACAACCCTTCTGCAACTTGAATGTGTATTCCGAGCAACTTCCTCTAAAATTCGGTTATCACGGCCTAAGTTTCGCCGATTAGGTCGCGGACCGCCACCTTCACCCCGCTGTGGTGCAACTTGACCAGTTTGATGCAATCTTTCGCTCAATCGTACAATTGTACGATTACAAGGGTAATTTTGACGATCGGTATATCTTTGCGCGTATTCTGCGGCTGCTCCGTGAGGATCACCATTACAAAATCCCTGTAATAAAAAACATGTCGCAGTATTCTTGAATGGAATACATCATTGCTCTAAACTTTACAAAATCAATCTAAACTCCTAATCTAATAATTTAAATATTTAGATGACAAACACACTACTTCTTCAAATTATAAGATACTGAAAAACAGACCAATTGTATTATTAATCATAAAGCTCCCACAAATGATAAAAAATAGTTCACTAATAGATTATATAAAAAAAAAAAGAGTAGATGGATTTTTTTAAAGCACTTACCTTAAATTCCTCTACTGTATTTCAAGTTCAATTATGGTAAATTTAATTCAATTAAACTTTATTTAAATTCATAATTTGCACTTTATTACTTTTAAAAAAACTAGTTTTTACCACTAAAAATAACCAAGCAGTACATTTGTTCATTACATTTTTTTAAACAATCCTTAATTGTAATTCAGGGAGTATATGTACTTATTTTCTCCCGGTTATAAGGCCGCCAACCGTTGGTTACTTACGCCGTAAGAAATTCCCTAGTCGGCACACATATTATAGTGGTATTTCTCTCCAGGTACCTACTTAACCATAGGCAGCGCCGTAGCGACGGTCTCGGGGGTCCTTAGTGGGGGGTTTTTCTCATAAAATAGTGAACATTGCCTTATTATTGTAGGCTAATAAAAAATCAGCTATTTTTTTTGTTCTTTTCGAAGAAGTGTTCTTATTTACGTTTTACATTCGTGATGTACAAAAACTAAAACTACGCAAAAAATCACTCATGAAAGAAGGTTTTAGAACATCTAGTATCTCGCATT
>JAUEJJ010023792.1:0-11339 GCA_032164275.1 Synergus coniferae
AGGGGGGTGTAGGCAAGTGTAGGGATCTACTGTATCCCGTTTTGTATAGGATGGACCCTCAGCGCCAACAGTTGGCCCGGCATTGTACTATGCTGAAAATAATAATCATAATTCTTCATATTGCCTATTCGAGTGAACAGGGCCTGGGTTTGAGCGTCGTGCAGTGGGATTTATACGCTCGGATTCAAGATGGCTGACGGTATGCTAGCGGTGGGGGTATAGTGGGGATACAGGCTAGCTAGGCTCGCTGACGGAAGCTTGATGAACGTGTGAGTTATCACGCACATATGTTTATAACTCCTCGTTACAAGTTCATCGAATGTACTTTCATTAAAAAAAAAAAAAAAACGTTCAAATATCTGTAATATTCATCAAAAAACCGCGGACACGCTCTTCTTGAATAGACTGTAATTATAAAGATTTTTGTAAAACCATATTTTTTGTGTTTTTGTTGTTATCTCCGGAACTGTATAAGATATCGAAAAAAAAAAAAAAAAAAACCAGTGGATTCTGCGTTAATAAACGTATGGAAATAATGTTTTGTTTTCTGTTTAAAAAATTTGTTTACTCTTTTATCACACGATTTGTGATTTTTCGAAAAAAAAAATAACTAAGAAAATGTCAAAAACTTGACGTGTTGGGAAAAATCAGAGGTCAGATTTGGATTCTGCACAGAAAACTACTATAGAAATAATATATCTCATTCCATGACCACATAGGTCATATTTTTTTGACCAGTGTTATTTTAACCAGAAATTCTTGTTACATGTATCAAGAAATTCATTAAAATAACTAGAAATGGGTCAATCACAAACTATAATATTTTAAACTAGAGTTAATAGTAAGGACATATTTAACATTATTTTCTTATTAGAATAAACAGAATTATTCTTGTTATACTAACCAGAATTTTTTTTTTGAGTAATTATTTTGATAACCATTTACTGATATTTTATTTCCTATATTTCAGCTTTCTTACCAGCTATGGTGAATAGTGCCATTCATGTCCTTATGTATTCTTATTATGGACTGGCAACGCTGGGACCTTCAGTTGTAAAATATTTGTGGTGGAAAAAGTATCTGACGATTCTACAGCTTATCCAGTTTACTACAGCACTGATTCTTGGTATCAACGGAATTCGATCTGGATGTGATTTTCCGCTCTGGATGCAATATGCCCTTGTTGTTTATATGATGTCTTTCATCGTTCTTTTCGGAAACTTTTATGCCAAAGCTTACATTGCCAAGGTGAATATTTATTTCTATAGCTTATATCGGTATAAGATATATGTATATGAGAAAATATGTGTATGAAAAATAAGAAAATTTAATCAGACAAAAGAGATAATTTACCATAGAGAAACTTTAATAGTATATTGTGTATCAAGGGCAGAAAAGAAGTTATTTTTGCGAGAGTCAATCACCCGAGGCAAAACATCCTTTCGACCTTAATAGACACAGCATTTTTTGTCCGGCTCCTTTTGAAAATGCGACGTCGAGATTGGATTCTTTAAAAATGTGTGGTAAAGTCATTTCACTAATTTTGGAGTAAGAATAATTTGACGTATTGACTATATCACAAACAGTATGTAGTTGGATATAGATCAATGATGCAGTTACATATCAGTTCATCGTTATGAGCAGAGATAGCACCACTGAGAGAAACTTTACGCCCGCTTCAGCGGACGTAAAAAAATTTACGCCCGTTGATCGCCACCGGACTGAAATTGGCAACTTCACGCTGGCTAAGCAGACACCAAAAGGAGCGTTTTCAGGTGGGGGGTCGGACAAAAAGAAAATTTAGACACAATTTTAAGATAATTTAAAATATAATAATTTTAAAGACAATTTAGAAAAAGATAAAAGAGATAGAGACAAATCTGCATTTACAAAAGATAAAAGGTAAAAAAATAAACGATAAAGATAACTTCCCAAATTTCAATCAAGTTAGCATTTTTCAAAACTGATAATCAAAAGAGACTAGCGATAAAAGATAAAATGACAAAATTAGGGTTAATTTCAATTCAAAAATTGATTGATTTTCCTGTAAGCAGTAGTCTAAAGTATTCTTGAAAAATTTAGAACTACGGAAGTAATCATTACAAATTATGTTTAATTGAGATTAAAATTGAATAATTGATAATTGTTTTGGCTTGACTCACATTGACTTCAAAACTTCCACCTGCAGCCCTATTCATGGTTGTTAAATTTTCCATAAATAAATTATCTTCTTTGAATTTTCCAGGGCAAGAGAGCGTATGCGGAAAGTCGATTAAGATTAGGGGAAACTGAAGTGAAGCCTGAAAAGTATGTCAAAAATATTGAATTCAACAATTACAAAGATACTGCTGTAAATAATCACAGGAATGGATGCACTAATGGAGTTTCTAAAAAGAAGCAGTAATATAATGAAAATAAAGAATTTACGACTTCATTTACCGTCCGAAAATATCCAGAGAACTAGATAAAACCAGTTATAATATAAGGTTGAAGGTTAAAATGTATATAGTGAAGTTACTGAAAAACGCCCATCACGTACACAGCAATTTTTTAGCGTTTATATGTAAGGTAAAGGAACAAATTCTCGAGGATCGCCAGATATTTTTTATGGTGACTAGTAAATCATAAGAAAACGGAAAATAAAATCAATATTATAACAATACAGGTACTTTGAACTAAGAACTCCAAAGAAATCCATATTTTTGGAAGAGAAATTCATTCCAACTTTAATATCTGTAATAGATTCCCTCATGAAATTGTAAAGCACATATTTGGTTACTTTTCTATTTATTGTTGGTAGTTATCTTGACATCAGCTGACATTGATTTTGCGATAAGCATTAAACTCGACAAATATGTCTAAGCCCTTGAATGATTGGAACATGCATCTCGAGAAACGGTGTTTTTGAATCTCTGCTCTTTTTTCAGTTTTGTCTTAGGCTCTAAATTTTTGAAAAAATGAATACAAAAGTGAAATTTCAATAAATATTCTGTTCAATCAAACAAGCTTCAAAGTTGTGAGAGTTTTCGTTTATAAAAAGAAGGATAGAGAATTTTGAAGTTGCCTATTTCCTCGACAATTGATTCCTTTACCCTTCAGAGTGGAATAAAAATGATGGACGAATTAAGATTCTATAGAAGCAAATTAGCAAATGTCCCTGGTTAATAGCTACATATGTGAATTCCAGCGTATCTCTAGTAGCATTTTTCCAAGGTATATGTTAAAAATAGTGAAGTAACCACGTATTTCACCTCCGATAAAAAGGTGTAGATTTAGGCTGATGCAGGCAGGTATAAAAAGGTAGCGAATTCAATTATGTCACTGATTTGCACCTCACTAAATGGTAAAATTAGCTTTTGAGGAGGAAAGGCGCACTTATTAAGTTTTTTTGAACTCAAATAGGGAATTTCGGTCGTACACGGGGGATTTTATTGGTCATTTTCGGATCAAAATAAAAAATATCAAATCTTGTACCATGTACTAAAGTGCAGCTAGATTAGAGTGACATCGCCAATTTCGCTATCCTTCAGTATCAGTCTTAAAATTAATTACGTACAATGATTTTGAAAATGGACAAAAACAATATTGCTTTGGATTCAAAAGCGTTGTGAATTTGACAGCTATAGACATATTTCGTACTGATGTGTCTTTGCTTTGAGCTGAAAGGGATTGGTTTGAATTTGCTTATTGACATTTAGTACTTCACAGAAAAAATTAAGGATTTTGGAACATTAAATAGTAATTTACGTGACAAGGGGAGAAAGACGACAATTTCACGAGTGTGAAGTTAGCTACCCGAGCGAAGCGAGGGCAGATGTCACACTTCATAACATCTATTGAAACTTCAACTTTCGATGCCTTCTCTACCTAAAACCATCAATTGTTTTTTACTTGCAACCCTAGAGTTGAAACTTACTTTCGCGCGCTGTAAAGTAATCGAAAGTCGAATTTTCAATTTATATGTTATGAAAAAATATTAAAACAGCTGTAGAGTCTCTAATCTGTTATTCTGTGCCCTCATTTAAATTTATTCATTTTGAAGCATGAAACATGGGTGAGAGAAGGGCACTTACAATATTTTAATCTAGAAGAGAAAAAAAGTGCGCAATACTTACATTTTTCCATGTACTTTTTTCAGTCAATAAGGTACGGCACTGCACAATTCTATAATTCTTATTATGCACCTAAAAACCCGAGCACTTACGAAAATGGCGTAAAAAAATTGAGTTTAATAAATTGCGTGGATTGACATATTCACAAAACACTTCAACAGCTGTTATTTGCACTTTGCACTGACGCCAGTGATAATTGGTGAACGGAGAAAATGTGTTCAGTATCCTTTACAATAAATATGGTAAAATTTGGATGCAGTGGCTTTTCCGGGACCTGTAATATTTATTTCTAGAACCTCTGCAATCTGGATTGTAGCGATTGCCAAAGTCAAACAGTGTCTACAATTAGTTCGGTAGACACTCGTTGACTTTAGTAATCGTTATAATCCAGATTTTAGAGGTTTTAAAAATAAATATTCACCGAAAAGACAGTATATCAAAATTTTACCATATTTATTGTAACGGTTACCGAACACATTTTCTTCGTTTGGAAACAATGTATTCCAAGTATGGTCGTAATGGAATGTATTGTTTCCACTAATAGAATGCATTATTTCCACCAATTGTCACTGGCATTACTGCGAAGAGCAAATAACAGCTGTTGAAGCTTCTTGTGAGTATGTCAATTCACACAATTTATCAACCTAATTTTCTTACGTCATTTTTGTAAGTGATCGGTGATCTTTGGCTGAAAAGGGACTTGTAAAAATGTAAGTATTGTGTACTCTTTTTCTCATTGCCATAAAAATATTTTAGGTATCTTTCTCTCACTCACGCCTCTGCTCTCGCCAGAAATTTTCCATATCAGCCAAAAAATTAGTTTTTTCATCAAAAAGAAAAAAAAAACAGCAAGTTAGCCCGGTCCGGCAATCGAAAAACCCTCCCAGGTTCAACGACACTTCAGACCATGCATTTTTGTGTTCTCAAAATGAAGGAATTTAAAAGAGTAGGCAAATTTGATGCATTCCACACATTTTGTCATATTTTTGTGTTTATTTTCATTTTTTTTCCGGTACTCCAACAGCCTTAGGGCGATGAATTTATAAGGAAAAATGGCTAGATTTTGCAACGTCGCATTTTTCTGTGCAAATAATCATTGTAGGTTTATTTTCGAAAAAAAGAGTGGACATATTTTTTATCGAAACTTGTTCAACACATGAGTGCAAGAGAGAAAGCTAAACTTTTGAAAGTTTTGGGGTTCGAGGAGATTCATATCGTTGGTTTTCGTCAAGAAGCCATCTGTTGGGCTTGCGAGAAAATATATAGCTCTCTCCAAAACTTGAAGAGTTTAGAATTGTTTTGGATTTACGCGATAAAATGTGACGTTGTCAAATAGTGTCTTATTAATCCATCGCCATTAAATTGACCCCAAATTTTGAGATTATCTTCAGGCATGAAATAGGATTAAATTTATTTTAGTTTTTAAGCTACTTATAGATATAAATTTTAAAATGTACACAGAAAACGTTAATGAAGGTGCAGTCCTATGTGGGCAGAAAACGGCGGTGTAAAACAGAAACTTATGAGAGTGAAAGAGACGGACAGATCCATTTATCTCCTTCAATCTTACAGTTGTGGGATGGCACCTTGAAGATGCCGTTTTATTGCAACGGAAAACGCAAAACAGAAAGCGGAAAATCACAAAAGTGACAAAGAGAGTGAATCGAAATGTGAGTCAGTTTCAATCTTAAGATTCTTTGCTTTGTGTTTTCTGTTGATAAGAAACGGCACCCTGAATTAAATAGGATTTTAATGTGTTGCAAATGTCTGCAATTAACTGTATTGAAAAGTAAATGGTAGAAAACGACATTGTTTTGGATTCAAAGCATTGTGAATTTGACCAAATTTTTAATAAATTTTTATCCATTTCAATGCACCCCTTCTTACCACGTCTGTATTTCTGAGGCAATTTATACCTTAGTAAGTTTTGCCAAATGATAGATGCTAATACGTCCTACGGTCGTATACACAGTAGTGTATACGACCGTGGGCCACCGAGCGATATGGCGCACTAGTCGAGTAGTTTAGGGATTTGAAACAATCCGCAATAGGAGCCCCATACAGAAACACAATTTGTAACCTCAAGGTCGGAACGACATTACAAAAATTGTGTATTTGAAAATGTCCTAGATAACAATCGTGCAGGGCATGCTTACCCTCACTTGAATATGCGTCCTCATGTGTGACGCATATAGGGAAACTTCCCCCACCACGAAAATCTCCGTACCTGTATATAAGACCGTCGTACGCCGTGTAATCAGTGACGGAAATAATGCTAGGTGATAAGCTATGGTAGAATAGAGAGTGCGCAGATGTTACGAGACTTTATGCTTTTATACATATTTATATTTCTAATTTTTTACTTAAAATAGTAATATTCATAACAAAAGGAAAATGTTTTCGTACATTCCAACATATAAACGGTAGCGAAATACTATTACACACAACTACCGATTCTGTTTCCTTCGGTTGTGGTCTGTGATCACGATTGTCCCCCCTCCCCCCACAGCGTCCCTCGGTAGCCTATACATACCCTCGAAGAGCTCGTACGCTCGAAGAGCCAGTGTCCTATCAGAAGTTGTTTACGTGGCAACCACAGTGGCGAATTATTGGGAGCACTGGTGCCAGGTTCAGAGACGATATATACGGTCCTTTTTTTTTTTACCTGAATCCACTATGCCAGGCCTGCACAGCAAGGGGAAATTCTAGTGAATTTCTAGTAAGTTACTAGCCATCTCCACAATTTCCAGATGTGCCGTTTCCACCTCCACCGCCGTCTTCTCGAGTGAAGACGGGCTCTGGTCTCTAAGAGAAAAGCCTAGGTTAGGGAAAAAGTGCAGGGTGGGGATTTGAAAACATCTGGAAATTGTGGATACCCTCCCTTGCTGTGCAGGCCTGCACTATGCGACTCTGTGCCGCCCAGATCCGAGGCCGGAACAGAATCGATAGTTGAGTGTAATTAAGTCTTAAAATTATTTGAATATTTGAAGAATGTCTGTGTTCCATCTATCCACTCTTAATTTCCTCTTCAGCTGTATGATACTTCAAAAACATCCTTCATGAAAACTTTGTGAAGATTAAAATCTAAACAAAAAAATTTAATTCATTCTACTAATGTGTTACATTTAACCCCTCACCAACATAATAATCATCAAATTGTTCATTTTCATACGAGGTGATAAAAAGTTAGGCTCAACTTTTACTTAAATTGTCGGATGTGGATTTTCTTAACGAATTTTCTTGTCAGTGAAAGACAACGAATTGATAAATAACAATTTATTCCAATTATTAACCTTCTTTCTCACTTGAACAATGGTTACTCAATAACCTGAAGTATAACTTTAAACTTGTCATTTGATGACAGATAATTTCATATAGAATTTTACTTGAAGTACATTTATATACTTCGAAAAAATTAATGTCTTAAGAATGTTTTCCGAAAGGATGACAGAAAATAAATAGTCTTCCAAGTAGGCCCCTCTTTCCCACTGGACACTCTGGGTAAGTGCCCAGGGCCCCACGATCGATAGAGGCCCCCTAGTTCCTGTCACCCTAGTGCTCTGTCAAAATCATAGGGGCCCTATTATCCTAATCTGCCCAGGGCCTTCAATAGGTTAAAGACGGCCCTGCTTCCAAGAACTAAACAATAGTTAATCTTGAGTGCGAATATTATGAGGGATCAAGATGGTTAATGAAAGAACGCATTGCAAAGTGCAAAAAGGTTTATTTAGTACATAGCGTCTTCACGTCTACACATCGAGCCAACTACTCACTAACTCTTCCTAGACGCACGCCTGCCAACCTCACAGACATAAGACAACCATGCATTCCTTAATTCCCTACATTCGGCCGTCCTGACCTTGCATTCGGCCTCGAATGTCCTGGTTGTCGTCCTGATTTTCGTGTTCGCTGTTATCTTCTGAGTCTTCTGTGTTGTCACTATCTTCGCCTTGAATCCAGAATTTTATGTAATCGACTGCTGTAGATGTTTGCGATGGTCCCTCGTGATCTCCAATCTTGCGTACTAAATAGCGATTTTTCCTCAGAATTTTTGTTACTTAGTATGGTGCGAGAAACTTTGAGGCAAATTTCAATCCTGGACCTTGCTGAGTTCGTCGTATAACAACTAAATCACCTTCTCTGTAAACGGTGGCTTTCTTTCCTCTTTTGTCAAAATCACGACGATTTTCTTCTTGAATTTTTAAAATGTTTTCTTTAGCTTGGAGTCGCATGCCTAATAAGTAAACTCTAAATTTACCAAACGACTTAACTATCGCGAGCACTTCAAGCTCATAGCTTGTATAATTTTCTTCAGCGGGGGTGGTTTCACCACTGGCGTAATACACAGGATGCAAAGCTTTATCTTCGCTGCTTCGTTGTAACAATATCGCACCGTAGCCATGTTTCGAAGCGTCCGTATGCAATTCCGTCTCAGCACCTACTCGATATAAATTCAATACTGGCTAACTACAGAGCAACATTTTCAATTGTATAAAAGCTTCATTTTCTTTGTCGCCGAATAAAAAAGTTCGCTTTCGCTTTCAGAAGGTTCGACAACGGTCGACTAATAAGAGAATATCCACGGATGAATTTCCGAAAATATCCTGTTAAACCTAGAAACGCTTCGATCTGTCGCAAATCCGTTGGTTTTAGAAACTTTCTAACGACTTCGATTTTCTTTTCGCTCGGAAAAATACGTCCATTTTCAACAATGTATCCTAAATATTCAAGTTTTGTTTTGAGAAAATCGCATTTCTTCCAATTTATAATCAGACCATTCTCACTCGCTACACTTAGTACACTCTTAAGTTTTACTAATCCGCTCTCATAATCATGCGAAGGTACAATCAAATCATCTAAATATGTTAAAAGAACTTCTTCTTTAATCAAATCTCTAAACGCTGCATTAATGAATTTTTGGAAGACAGCTAGAGAGTTGCACAGGCCAAAAGGAACTCTTAAAAACTCAAAGTGTCCATCAGGAACTATAAACGCAGAATATTTTTGACTCGACTCATCTACAGGCACGTGTAAAAATCAGTTTTTCAAATCCGTAGTGATGAAAACTCTAGCGCCTTGCAATTTATCCAGATGGTTTTCAATCAGTGGTAGAGGATAATGATCTTTAATAACTTTTCGATTTAGAAGTCGGTAATCTACACAAAGTCTTCTTGACCCGTCTTTTTTAGTCGTCAAAAGAACTAGACTAGCGTAGTCAGAAACGGAAGGACGAACGATGTCATCCTCGATCCACTTACTGATCTGAGCATTGACTTCCTCCCGTTCATGAGGAGCCAAGCGTCGTGCTCTTTGATAAACCGGTTCGTCGTCTTTCAATACAATAGTCATTTTTATGCCTAATCCGTGCGTCTTCATAGGTTTATAATCGTCAACAAGATTCAGCACGGTTTCTCTGCATTCCTTTGTTCGGTAGTCGGACAAATCTACTAAATTAGCGCATTGATTTTCGATTAGATTTATTTCATAAATCTCAGGTCGCTCGCTATCGCTCTCAGTCAATGTTTCACATGAAGGGCTAACTGTCGCTTTGCCACGCTTTATAGTTAAATCTATCGTGTGGATAAAATCTCGACCGATCAGTAATTTTTGCTGTAATAAATCATCGGACACTATTCGATTCAGGATTGGGTAAGAATTTCCGTCAATTGTCAAACTCTCTTGAAATTCTCCTAACGTCGTGTTTGTTTCCGAATCCACACCTCGGAATGCAATCGTGTTGTTTCGAAATCGTGGTGAACCTAATTTGACAAATTCGTCTGCACGCATAATCGTGATGTCACTTCCATTATCTAACATCGCCTTAATCGGAATACCGTCTATTAAAACCTCCTTATCAAATTTATTTTGTTTTGTCTGAGTCACCGCACAACTACTTTTCGGAGTACCATCTTTTTTCTTTAGACACTTCGCGGCGATGTGCCCATGCTCGCCGCAGCCAAAACATTTCGTACCACGCTCTTTCGTCGGACAATTTACAATGAAGTGATCGCGTTCACCACAATTAAAACAACGTTTCGTCGTCGCGCCCTCTTTTTTCTCACCTGTCAAATTTTTTTCGTCGCTTTTCACATTATCATTATTATCGTACTTACATTTAACGCCGTCGCCTCTGCTGTCTGATTTCGCACCCGAATTTGACATAAAATTACGGTCAGACAGTGATATTCATAGTTTATTAGCGGCTTTACACACACGGACTCAAAAATTATCTCACAGCGTCGTTTGTATGGAGACAAAAAACGCAGTTCGTCTAGCCGGACTTTTGTTTCCACCCAGTTCGTCTTATATCGCACTATACACTTCCGCGTTCTCTCATGATCCTGGACAAGCCCCCAAAGTTTGTAGGGATCAAGATTGTTAATGAAAGAACGCGTTGCAAAGTGCAAAAAGGATTATTTTGTAGATAGCGTCTTCACGTCAACACATCGAGCCAACTACTCACTAACTCTTCCTAGACGCGCGCCTGCCAACCTCACAGACATAAGACAACCATGCATTCCTTAATTCCCTACAATTATGAATTAAGGGCATTGCATCAACGAACTCTGTAATTTTTATGGTGACGCTAATGAACGATTTCCTATGTATAGGAGTTCGTAGTATAACACTTGGCCAAAGATTATAATGTAAAGAATAATTACCTGATATGCCGTACATGATCGTGGGATCACTAGGATTCCGATTATAAACAGATGAGTGGTAAAATTTTGTCAAAATATTTATTTTCATGACGGAAAAGTGTATCACTGTCACAGCAAACAACATGGTTGGGAATCTTATGATTATGCACAACTCGGGTATTTATGTGAAAAACGAGAGAAATAGCCCAAATTCTATAACTTAAAACTATAATTTTGTAAAAGAGAATTTCCTGATTGACAACACACACAGCCATAAAATGTGTGACGAGGAATTACACACGTGTGCGTCAGCCACGCACACTTTCCTCAGGCTCTCGTCTTCGAGCCTAGCGAGCCCCTTCTCCCACCGTACCCCTACCGCTAGCGTACCGTCAGCCATCATACAAACACGTTTTACAAAACGAGCGGATCGAGGGCCGAGGCTCAAACGTCAGTTGAGGCGGACGCGGCTGACCGAGTGGTTAGGCAATTTCCGCCCGATGAAAACCCTCTTGGATTTTCGCTATGCTTAGGCGCACCTATCATAGCCAAAGTCGTCAGGAATCGCAAAGTTTAGGTGCTTCTA
>JAUEJJ010023813.1:0-11336 GCA_032164275.1 Synergus coniferae
TCTTAAGTCGAAATCTAGACAAATCCTAGACCGAATCAAGTCGAAGCATTTTTACTCGGGTACGCACTTATATCCTATGGTTTCTACCGTTTCAGAACTTACAAATAGACAAACTCTTATTCAGAAATATTAAATTTTCACTAAGCTACACCTTTTATTGTCTACTTTCACTCACTATTCCGGAAAAACGACTTTTTAAATTAATTTCTCCCTTTTTCGCTTTTTCCCACAAAACAATTCAAATTCACGCTGAAATGATCGAAGCATCATCACGCGGATTAGTTCATGTGTGCGGATCTTAAAAATATCTAAAGAGTGGGGGCGATGCATAGAGCTGCTATCGATGCTGCTATCGATTTCAGCTGGTTTCAGACCAAAACGTTCCGCAAGAAGTTAAAAACATAAAGAACCTTAAAGAAAATTATTTTACATAAAAAGAAATACAGAGAATTAGCACACATGTACACACTCTCTAGTTAGTTTTTGTATCATTTGTTAGAGGATAAATCTTTCTGTTTATTGTTAAAATATTAAATTGCCATTACTTGATTATTCGTTTCTACCATAAGACAATCATGGCTAGGCTGAAGCGTCCACTGGTACGAATAATGGGGCTTAGCCAATCGTTATACAGCTTTTTAAATATTTGCTGCTTTGTCTTGCAGTATTTATTATTCAATATTGTTACATATTTTCTCCTTTGTTTTTCAATGGACTCTATGTTTTTCTTTGGATCGCGGATGACAAAATTGTTTTGTAAAAGTTGAATCTGTGTATTTTATTGTCATTTTGAGACGTAATTGCTCATTAGTTAATTAACAAGTAATTATTAATTACAATTAAGATAAAAATAAGCAGAATGAACGTGTACAAAGCAATTTCGTTATTCATGCATCCACGCTTCAAAGCCAAAAATGAAATCGCTTAAGGAGGGTGGAGGTGGGGGTATGATTAATTCGTGAAAAAAGTCACATTTTTGTGAATTTTTTTTTTACAACACAGTTAAAATCTATTTATTAGAAAAAATGTACATTAAGGTATAACATTCGAAGAATATTTTGTAAAATTTTCATACAGAAATATTAAAAAATACGGCAATGGCAGCAATTATTCGGAAAGCGTCTCGGTAAAAGTAGAATTGCGGTGCCCCTCATAACTGGGTGCTACATCATCTTAAATAAAAAAATCAAAGTTCCTTAGTTAGATAATTGCTTTCCTAAGGTAACGCTGTGAGGGTTTTTCAAAATTTCAATTTTTCACTTTTTGGCAACACTTTGAATTGAAAAACGCGTTTTATGCGAAAAAAATCGGCTAATTTGATATCGCAAAATAAAAAATGTTAACAAATTTGAAAAAAACTCCAGCGTTATCTCGTAAATTATGTACCTGCAGAAATAGGACCCTCGTGCTGATTGGCTCCGCCATAGTTAGGGCGCTTGCGCCACATATAGGCACATATATATATATATATATATTTATGTGTATATATAATATATATATATTATATATATACACACATGCATATATTCATATATGCGTTCTTTTAATGTACATGATCTGTGTTCATGTAAATAAACCATGCACCTAATCTAACCTGAAACATAACATGGCGAACCCCGCGAACCTTCCCTAACAATGGTGGCTTCCGACTCGGTTGCCATACTGACTCTAGACCCTCTGTAGTGTAAGTATGAGTTTTCTAAAAAAAATCTTACTAAATCTTTAAACGGGTTTTTCTCAAAACTACGTTTTTTCGGGCTGCCCGCACGATTCAAAATATTCTATCGAACCGTTCAGGCTGAAATTTTAACACGTTGTTCTACACATCAGTGGGTATGGCAGGAACTAGGATATTTTTTTCCCATTCATTATTTTCTGACTTATAGCCCGATTTCGGAGAAAAAAATGTGTGGTTTTTTTTAAAGTGCGCCATTTTTTTATTTTTCACTCAAAATGAAAAATCCTACTTCCTGTCAAAATGCCAATCCCACAGAACAATAATCACTTTGAGTTTTTTTTTTTCACATTTCCTGAAGTGCCGCAATCGTGCGGGCAAGCCACATACCATACCTTTTTTTTAAGATGCGCATTTGAGCCGTAAAAGAGTACCTACAACAAAATATGGGAAAATAAAAACAAAAAAATGTTTTTGTACACTTTAAGATGTGAACAATAACATATAACAAATTTGAAATGATTGCATTTTTTTTTCTTATAAAAAAAATCCCGAAAACAGCCTAAAAAAGAGTCTCAGTTACCAAACTACCGCCTTAATGGATAACTGGCGTCAGAGACGCCAAGTGTAGGACGCGGCAGCGGCGGTCGCCCCTACCCACTAAACACATATGTCCTTATCAACTCGACCCAAGACAAGCACTGTTTATCACATTACTTCTTTCTGGATTGCCGTCCTTGCGTGTCCATTTTACACTTCATTCCTTTCGCTATCATCTCAATAATCCCGACATCCGTCCGCTTTTTTGTTCCGCAGAACGTTCTCAACATAACTTCCGATCTTACACCAGGCTTTCGCGTCTGTCGTCATCGATTTCGTTACATTATCTGGCGTAGTCATGCCTAACTCTGTCTACAGTGTACCATATGCCGTTTCTCAGTCCAGCGATTACATACGAAAAACGTGTGTTCCGCGTCATCGCTGTTTCACTCACAGTATTTGCATACCGAAAATGAGACTCGTCCCATCACATGTAGGTACTTTCGAAAGTATACGTGTCCAGACAAACATTGTGTGAGCTAAAAGTTTACCTAACCATGCTTCCTGACCTTCCAAGGGCCAACCTCAGGTATGAGTCTGTGTCCATTGTCCCTTACCGTCCTCTGACCTTCTTTTCTGCCTTTCTTCGAGTGTATTCGCACGTTTTTTTGTAGCAGGATCAGCCTTCCCAATGTCTGCACTTCGCACGTATACACGTTTCGGCTCGAAAGCTAGTAGGTCAATCGGTATGACGCCCGCGATCACGAGGATCGAGTTTTCGAAAACCGTCCGATACGCGCACGCCATCCTTAAAGCGCTCGTTCTCTGCATTCTGTCCATAGCCTTCGCTCGTCTCTTAACCAGTACGGCGTCTACCCACTCTTCAGCCCCATAAAGCATAATTGAGTTGGTTACGCGCATGAGAAGTCTTCGTATACTTTGTCTCGGTCCATTCGTATTGGCCATCAGTCTACTCAAGGCTACTTTTTTTTTGCCGCCTCCGTTGTGGTCCTGTGTATATGTGGCCAAAAGTTCAGTTTGGTATCTAGGGTTACCCCTAAGTATTTGACCTCGCTCCAGGTTATTACCTGTTCCGTCCAAAAGTCATCGGAACTTATGTGTTTCCTGATGCGTAGCAGCAGTGCTACCTAGATTTTCTAGTCTTTTGCAGTGCTAGCTGCTATCCGTGGTCTGCCATCCAGCTGTTCACACGCCACATCACCTTATTCAGCTTCAATTGAAGCAGGTGAGTGTCGCGCGTCACGACCACAGCCACCACATAGTCAGCGTAGGCGACGAGGAACGTGTCTGCAGGCGTGCCCAGTCTGACTAGACCGTCGTACAATATGTTCCAGAAGATGAGACCTAGAATTGAACCCTGTGCGACTCAAGCGGTTATCCGTCTTTGTCTCGATCCATCTGTCGTCTCGTAGGTTATGTGACGATCCCGTAAGTAGTCTTTTACAACTCTTAAGTGGTAGTCGAGCGCCCGGAAGTTTGTCTCCAACGTCTCCAGAATATCAATTCACCTCGCTGAGTTAAACGCGTTCCGTACGTCTAGTGTGTTAACACAAGAAAACGAAAAAGGTCTTTTGTCTGAGAACAACAGAGAAATTTATTTGTTACACATGTGAGCGACACGAAGGTTCACATTCGACAGACAGAACTACGTAACATAAAGTAGAAAAGAGGGGGTTGATCGGAAAGTCGATGTATCAACAAATATCGACTTTGCATAAGAGCGCGAAAACTTAAAAACTTAACACTCCCTCTGTTTGAGTGCTGTAAAAAAAAATATTAAATTAATCCGAGAGTATCACAGAGAAATTTAAAGCGATCTCTCGGTAATGCTTTAGTAAAGATATCGGCACGTTGGAGAGAAGTTGGAATATATTCTACACAGATTTCACTATCTTCAACTTTCTCTCTAATGAAGTGATATCGGATATCAATATGTTTTGTGCGCTTATGGTATTCTGGGTTTTGAACTAATCTGATTGCACTTTGATTATCAACGTAAAGACAAGTTGCACCCTCACACTGACATCCGAGATCACTTAATAATCTTCTAAGCCAGATTGCCTCTTTCGCAGTCGTTGCCGCTGCGACGTACTCCGATTCTGTCGTGCTTGGAGATACAAGCTTCTGACGCTGAGAACACCACGATACAAGACCATTTGACAAAATAAAAGCATATCCGGTAACGGATCTTCGAGTTTCTAAATCACTGGCATAATCCGCATCCGAAAAACCAATCAGCTATGGTTCCTTTCCACATTTACTGTATTTAATACCAAGATCAGCTGTGCCCACTAAATATTTAAACATCCGCTTCACAGCCTGCCAGTGACTGTCATCATGTTTACTTAGAAATCTACTTGCAACATTTACAGAAAAAGCAATGTCAGGTCGAGATACGTATGGCTAGAAAAATCAAAGAGCCTACAGCTTCACGAAAAGGAACATTTTCTCGACTGTCAGCTACTTTCTCAACAGGTCGCATGAGGATCAGCCGGTACACTGATAGGATTTGCCTCGTTCATTTTAAATTTATTGAGTATTTTATCAATGTAAATTTTTTTATGTAAAAACGTAGATCTGTCGTTCCGATCACGGTCAATTTGAAGCCCTACAAACATACTCGCATCTCTAAGCGTGATTTCAAATGATCTTTTCAGATAATCTAGAACTAAATTAAGTATCTTAAGCGACGTGGCAGCAATAAGGCCATCATCAACATACAAGGCCAGAAACACCACACAACCATCGACAACACCACGAAAAATGCATTTGTCAGCTTCACTTTCCACAAAACTGAACTGCTTGAGAAAATTACGGAACTTTACACTCCAGCATCTTGGAGCTTGTTTGAGACCGTATAAAGATTTCTCAAGCTTGCATACAAAATC
This sequence comes from Synergus coniferae, assembly GCA_032164275.1. NCBI lineage: Eukaryota > Metazoa > Arthropoda > Insecta > Hymenoptera > Cynipidae > Synergus > Synergus coniferae. The sequence goes on from JAUEJJ010023813.1 coordinate 5,125, forward strand.
TTCTCTGGATCCATCGATGATGAATCCTTCCGGAATCTCCATGTGAATATCCTCTTTAAGTTCACCGTAGAGAAAAGCACTTTTCACATCAAACTGTGACATTTCCAAATCTTCATGTGTGATTATTGCCAACAAAACGCAGAGTGAATCGTATCGTACAACTGGAGCGAAGGTCTCGTTGTAATCGCACCACAAAGTTGTTGGTGCGAATTTCTCAGCTAGTTTAGAAAAATAAGCAAGAAAGAAGGTCTCAGATAAACTTTCAACGTTTTTGCTGACTTTCCACATTCCATGAATTGATTGTAAGCTTTTGCGTATTTTTTCCTGGATTTCGAAGGCAACAAGTTTTATGTCACTTTCTCAGCTCTTTCTAGTATGTCTGGTGGAATGAATTCATTAGGAATATAATTTTCATCCTGAGTCATATTATCTGAAGTTTCTGGAATGATTTCTTCATTTACATCGGTAGATACTCCCTGGAATTATTAAGATTTTCTACTGAAAATATACATATTTAAGTATGATATTTAGATCTTAATACGTTTTCATTTCCTTATAAATACTTATTATAATTATATCAATATTATTTATCACTTTTTTTGTACTTAGTAGTTACATTTACGACACCAAACAAACTATTGTTGACGTTTTGAAGAAGTTAATAACGATGGAAATTTCTCTCGCTGAAAATGTAATACATTAGACTCGTAAGAGAGGGCATTACGAATGTAGCGGGTTAGGTTCGTCGTGGAAACGTAATGTAGCGTACGTGTGTTTGTTTTGTGAAAACACGCGAAAGTGTGCGATTTTTCTCACTAAAACACGGAGAAGCGTGCGGTATTGTAGAACGAAGGATATTCGCACAGCGTATACAATATACCACAATGCGCACGTAAAACGGCTACGAAATACAGCATATTCCGCGCATGTATGATGAAAAATATTTTTCAATTGAGACTGTAAATGAATCGGAAGGCAAGGAGAGCTTATATACATATAAATCCACATTTATCCAATCCCGACATGACTTCCTATTAAATTGTTATTATCGTAATCGTCAAAGTATCCACATAAAGGAAATCTGACTTCATTTCCAAAATTAGCAGCTTTTTTTTTTTTCAAAGTTCAGCTTTCATGAAATTGGAGATGATCTGATCATCCGCTTTCAATTGGTTTACATATTTTATCACATCATCGTACATGACGGGTAATTCAAAGAATTGAATTAAAACTAGACGAAGTGGGATGAATTGAGCAAACACTGGAACATTATCGACAATCTGAACACGACTTTCATCACGAAATTCATCACATTCCCCAAGTTTAAGATATTATTCTGGTTCAATTAGAATTCCATTGAGCCCAAAATGCTTTAGTCGTAGATATTCAGTTTCTAGACCTAGGAAAGGAGGTTTTAACCTGACAAACATACTGGTAATTTCTGTTTGTAAATTTTCTGATTGCACATTAGTCGTAACCGAATCGCGGAAAATATCGAAAGCTTTACCATTCATAAATTGTGTCAAGTCTTCAAGAAGATCTTGCAACTCTTTTTCTAGATATATCAGGAAAACTGTACCACCTGCTAGCCAAAGAAGATACTTGATCTTTTGGAGCATTTGAAAATCGCGTTTCCACCGGAATATTATCTTTTGGAAGGTCTTTACTTTCTGAGCTAGATTCTAAATATATAGTAAAAGAACATTTAAGTCATAAATAAACTCTTCGTCCGATTCCGATTTCGAGCATATATAATCGTTTAAACAGGAACTATAAAAATTATTTTTCCCTTCGATTCATCTACCTTTAAAGCATCTTGTTTTTCATTATGATCGTGACTCTCGGTTGTAATATTAAGCTTTGAGTGATCTGGTGTTTCCCCTTGTGTTTCCCTTTCGACGTGAACTTTGTATAGTATCTATGATTCCTAAATGAACTAAACAAAAGAAAACTTCAGCGACAATTATCATTACAACATCTGTAAACCTGCTAAAATACATGTAAAGTTATATAGTGTTGCAATAACGTCTTATTATCGGTTACTGTTGCATTACAAACAAAGCACTTAACCATTGTGATTATTATTTGTCTATAATAGAAGTTAGTAGCAAATATTGCAGACAATCTACATAACTTTCTTTTCTTGGAATTTCACATGCTTATGGTTTATGAACGCGGCTTCAAGTTCGTCTATAAGAGTACTAACACTAATTCCTAATGCATCATAATGAACCAACATTTTGTATAAAAAGCCAGACATGAGCCACATTTGTCGGGTATTCGATGTCAAGGACGAAGAAAATCTCGAATGCCAAATCAATCGCAAATATTGGACTCGCAACTCTTTATTTAATATTAGTGTCAATATAGAAATACGATGCTTTGATTTTCTGTAAAGTTCCCAAAAATACCGATAAAACTTGAATCGATAGGCCACGTTTATGTAAATCTTCTTCGCGTTTCTTCACAACAGCATCCATGTTTTTAGTCGTCTGTAAGGAATTAGTATGTATTTTCTTTAAATCGAATTTTAAATTAAAATTAATTTTTTTCTGAATTTAGCTGCCATTGTTAAATTTCCATTTAAACACAATTAATTGCGAAATAAGTGATTTAAAGGAACGACGATGAAAAACCCTTCTTGCGCTTCAGTTCCTGAGGGCTTTGCCGACAGTTTCTGCTTATTTTTGGAGGTTTTCCTTTTTTTCGGCTGCAACGCAGCCGAAAAATGTATGGTATTTTCTCAGCTGCCCCTGTAGATTTTTCTGCGCGATTTTGATGCTTTGGTTTCATAAGAGTTGGTCATACAATGATCATACAATCTTTCAGCTTGATGTTTGGTACCATTATCATACACCAAAGCTTCAAATGGTATATAATATGTTCCCCGTTTTTTCGTGGGAAATATTGTTACTATATCCGATGTTAAGTCCTGGAATTTCTTATCACTTATTCTGTAAGGAAATAAATGAATATGAACGTAATATTATATACATATACCTAATGAGAGTTTCACTATTAAAACTATTTTTAATGAATGAATACTTACACAAATATTGGAAGCTCTTTTGGTTGTGAGTGTTGATGTTCCTGAAAAATGAGGTCTTCTTCCCTTTTTATTATTTTGTGAACTATAGATTCTCTCAGGCGTGGTGCTAAAAATTGGAGTTGCTCATAAGATCTTATAATGATTAGACCATCTAAATCTTGCGAAAGATACTCCTTTAATCTCTGCAAATAATTGAATATTAATTATCAGTAATAAAATGAAATTTTTTTCTTTACATAAAACTCATCAAGGATTTTTATTATAAAAATGAAATATTAAAGTTTCAAACTTGCGAGTTAATGTAAACTTACAGTTAAATTGATTCCTGCTTCGAATTCCAACGAAGAACAAGAAGAAGCAGACTTTAGGACGAAGAAGTAGAAGATACATTCTCAGACGAAACAGACTTATCAAAATTTTCTGTGTCATTCAAGGAATTATGAGCTTCAATTGATTTTTGAAGAAGAATTTTCAGAAACGTCTGTAGATGTCAATACAGAGAACCAGCCCCGGCGTCACACTTTTTTTTCGAGTGGGTAGTAAGAAAGAGGCTAGGGGGGGGGGCTTTCATGGATGATGTTTTACAAATTATTTTGATACAGATAAAGGATTAGAACAGGGAAATAATAAAAACAAATACATTAGTTTAATTTAATCTATTTAAATACAATTTAGTTTCGTAGAGAAAAACATGAAGTTCGTTTTCGATGGCGAACAATAAATGCGTCCATTAAAGATTCGATATCAAGCGTATCAACCAAATTCGGATATGCATGCACAATGGCCACGTTATTGAGTCGATCCCGAGCCATTGTAAATCTTAAATAATTTTTAATTCGCCGTAAAACAGAAAAGCTACTTTCATTGGAACATGAAGAAGCTGGTATCGTCAGAACTAATGTAAGAAGCCGAACGAATTTGGGAGCGATTTTCAGATAATTTTCCGTTTCTCTAAGAAACTTAACAATTGTGCTCAAATCTGAAGCTATCTTTGGTCAAACGGAATTCATTGAAATCTCCACAGTAAAATTTTATGATTGCGTCAGTATTTTTTGATTCGCCAATCGCAAAAGTTTCTAGAGATTTGAAAAATCGGACATTGTTGGAATCAAATCTTTCTTTGAGAGAAAAATTTATATGGTCGAAAATCTCACAAAATATTTTTTTTTGTAATAATCCTTTGGGGAATCAAAAATATGGTTTTCTGTTACGCCATCTTCCAGTCGTTTAGGAATTCGACGTTTTCTTGGCAATTTTCGTTTTTCAATCTCAAGTTTAGATGCCAATTCATAACTGTTTTTCCAAATCGATTCAAATTTTGGATCCCGAGACTCATTCATTACAGTTTACACGATTTCTATCTTTCTATATGATTCGACAACACACAGTTCCGATGATTGCAGCTCTTTGTTGAGGATTTCAATCCGATCAAAGACTTCGATCATGGCAGTCAAAAGGAAGCGAAACTTGAACGACTCCATATTGTGAAGGAACCCTGAAGCCTTGGCAACCACGGTGCTATAAACTTCTTTGTCCTCAACAAGCTCTTCGAAAAATTTCATTAACGTTTCATAATTGCCATCCACTGTTTTGAGGGATTTTATACGAACAACCCATCTGAAAAAAATTAATCAATTTATAACGCATAAGCCTAAAGTTTAGTATAATTGCAATATTTACGTGTTCGGACAGTAGGCTGCGAGAGCAGGTGCATTTTTTCGGAGATAAAGTTGATTAACTCTTTTACCACCCTGATAAAGTTTTTTGCTTCTAGCACATCTTCCACTGCATCTTGGACCGCAAGATTAAGGTTGTGGATATTACAATGAATATAAAGCGCCCGAGGTTCTTCTTTCTATACTCGTTGCTGTAAGCCTGAAATTTTTCCCGAAACATTTGCTGCTCCATCATAGCACTGGCCTCTGAGTTTATTCAACGGTAATTGGAAACGAATTAAGACGTCCTTCAAAATTTCAAATAAAGTTTTGGGTTTGGTACTAACTGTCGAATAAAATCCCATGAAATATTCTATGGATATGAGATTAGGCGAAGTAACTCTGAGATATATCGAAATTTGTTCTTTTCTTGACACGTCTGATGTTTCATCTATTAGAATAGCATAAAATTCTGCCTTCCGAATATCCTCGAGGTTCCCAGACATAATTGTGGTGGCCATTAGTTCCAATATTTCATTTTGAATATCGTGATGTAACCATATATAACTGGTCCTATTTAACCATGTCTCCAGCTCGGAAACATCTTCGGTTCGTGCCCTCAAAATCGTTATAAAATTGGAATTTTCGTCGTTATTAGCCCCTCGAATCGCCAAGCCTTGTCTTCCTAAGATTCGTTCCTAAGTTCCTAAGTTCCTAAGTTTCTAAGTTCGATTATCCATCACTTGTTTTTCTTGAACAGCTGACATGCGCTGAATAATGCTCTTGGAATCACGATTTTTTAAAGCCACTTCGTATTTCAAATGTGATGAACTTCTTTAATGCTTTCTCAACCTGTCCGCTGCGTGTTTCAAATTACAAAAGCCATTTTGAATCCACGTTTCTTTTGATTTCAAATCACCCGTGTCAAGTTATAGAACCAAATTATTTTTAAATCCTTCGGTGCAAATGACACAAACTGCTCTGTCGTTTTTATTCAAATCGAGCCATGGATTTTCTTCTTTCCAACGTTTAAAAGATTTCGGTACTCTTTACAACGTAGTATCTGGCTCTGAAAATATTAACAATTCATTGTAAGTTGTAAGCTCAAATATAAGTTTTCAATTATATTTTGTATAAAATTATTTTGTTCCAATTAACAAAAATTTTTTTTAAATTTAAATTTATAAAATGAAGTAAGTAATTTTAAAATGAAGTTAATTATACTAATATTTATAATCACTATAATTTACTCCAGAGAGTTACCTTTATTAATAGAGTTTTCATCAAAATGATTTTCATTGCAAATAATTTTGAAATATAATTATAAAATTATCCTAATTTAATTTACACTTTCAATCCACAACCCACTCACGCTCACAGTTAGACGCTCGCGATGAGACGAATCGTAAACAGAGATGGACGAATATTGTTGTTATTTTACTCACCAACAATAGGAACAGTGGTTGTTGGTTGTTTATTTTCGTATACTTTCTGTTTTTTTACACTGT
>JAUEJJ010023900.1:0-11303 GCA_032164275.1 Synergus coniferae
TGTAATTTGTATAAATTTGTCAAAACAAAAAAATGTCTCTAATATAATATATATATTCTTAGATCAGTAATAATTTTGTTAGCAAATTGGAATGGATTATACTTTTGTATTGGTCTTAAATTCTGTCGTAACCCTTACACTGACGCAAATAGGTGCATTTACCTTTTATGTATACTTAAGTTCAAATACATATGAAGCACGTAAATTAAGTTATCGCAGGAAAGTAAAAAATGCCTAGATGAAATAAGACGAAAAGAGGGGGCAATAACTATACATAGCTATCCAAATTGTAAAAACAGTGACCCGTTGTGATTCACACTCGTCTTCTTTTGTGCTTCTGCGTTGATCTTTTTCTTCCCTTTGACTGACAAATCTCCACTGTCTCAATTTGTCATTACAAAATTAAAAGCCAAAAACGGCAAAAACAAGACGATTAATAGTGTAAGAACTAGTTAAAGCGAGTTATTTACTCGTATATATATATAAATAAAACAGGTGCGTTGGCAGAAGATTTCCCCTTCCCCCGGAAATGTTAGAAAAGCTGAGAAAAGTATGTTAGTTTATATCTATTTGCATATGTTTGATATTTACTGACATATTGATGGAAACCCCCCCCCCCTCCTAATTTTAAGTATTATATATAATTAATCTTGATAAAACTGTGTGCGACGGGAAAATTTTTTCAGTAATGTATTTTTGCATCTTATAAATTCCCTCGCATTTTTAAATACTTTCAATTTTCATCAGACTTTAAGTATAACTCTGATTGGGCCCGTTTAACCTCAATCTGATTAACTGTTGATATTGTCAAAATGATAAAAATTAAGGCTTATTTGACTATTTTTATGGAATATTCCATAAGACTAGTCCAAGAAAAAGGAGAAAAAGGAGATGTTCAATTTCGTTTGCTTTTATTGACTATTCTTATGGAATATTTCGAAAAATAGACAATTCTAAAAACTAAACGTTTAGTTATACTGCTGCTCCTATTAATCACTAGTATAAGAATTTCATATCAGAATAAACACTAAATCCCTACTTGGAAAAAGCACGTGCGACTGCAAATTAGTGGAAGAGCAAAATGATGAGAAACTTTATTAGTGGTGAAAACACCCTCCGAATGATCTCCCCTCCCCATTCGAGTGATCGACCTAAATAAATAAATCTTTTCTCTCTCCCTCTCACGTAAATAATGCTGCTCTCCCTCGACTTTCTACAAAACAGAACCAAAAAGCAAACGAGCAGCCTCTATACGATCCAGTTACGTCAATATTACCTATAGTAATATCTACAAGAAGGGGTGTCAATTTTCACCAGTGTAATTTCCCACTAAACTCCATAATCACTGATGTATGCATGCCAAAATATTCAACGAGAAACTGAAATGGAAGTTCATGTTCGTTTCATATTTCTAGGAAGATAAGAATCCCACCTTTCGTCGACGCTGGGCCAGGATTTGCAGGAAATCCGCCTCCGCATCCTCATTGCACTGCACTTGAACTGTGACAATGGCAATGAGTATAACCAACGACAAACACACCGGCGAAACACTTCACATCCGTCACCCCCTTTCCCCTTTTCGTTGTTTTCTCCACCCTCCTGGCAACACTTGTTTTTTCGGTAAATAATAAGACCGACGGACGGCGATCTGCGATTTAACGTCAAGCTGCCTCTGACCTTTCCCGATGTTACGATTACACCGAAAGTGAAGCAATGTTAACGCACATCTCGTTACTATCAGTACTATTATCAGTTACTACGCCCGTAGCAACGACTGGGCAACTACTAAAAGAGGGATCTCTGTGGGTTCCGGCGCAGGCTCTGCTCTGCTTTCGATTTTGTCCAGATGGGCAGATGCTGCGCCACTAGAGATGCAGGACTCAGGAGCAGGGCTGAAGCATAGAGCTTGATCAGAGTATGAACAAGAACAGGTAAGGGGGGTGTATGTTTCGTATATAACACAGTGTATTGCTGTGTATTACGTTCTACACCTATATATACTAGGAGACAAAACAGAAGAAATGAGAATCAAAGGATGCCAGTGTAATTGCAGTAAAACAGCAGCGCGAGCAAGTTAGAGATGAAGCTATGGACCGCGCCGCCACCGGCCACCGCCGCCGGCGCCGCCTTCAGCGCCTTCTCCGCTGCCAGTCAGGCGCAAGGCGCAAGGGTTGTTCATCCTATAGACCTATCACTCCGCTCGGTAAAATTTCATGCGCTTGGAGGTCACGCAAAAGATCGGGGATTCGAGAATATTTTTTACATTCTCATCAAATGATCCTTTTGTTCTTATTACACTTTATATTATAAACTATATTTTTTCCTAAAATTAACAATAAGCCATTTACCTCTGTTTCGTACAGATTAAGATAAATGGCCTATACTCTGTCCACGTGGAGATATTTTATGAAAATATTGATATCATTATTCTTCAAAAACAAGATCAAAAAGAGCAATGAATTGGCTGAAAATCTGGATTTACTTGAAAACGTGATCTTAAGACATGATTGTGTCCACGTGGATTCTAGCCCAACCCCCCCGATCCCCCTTGTGGACAAGAATAGAATTTTTCCATGCCCCCTATAATGTCCACGTGGTATATGGATGGCTTCTCTAAGAAAACAATTTAAAGATCCTGGTTCTGATGTATACCACTAATGGATTCTTTGTTGGTAGAACAGAAAAAGAAGATATGTATTTCTCTTTGTTCTTCCAATACTGAAATGTGCTCTGAGCATGCGAATTACTATGATTGACGCATTTGAAAGAAGAAGAACTCATTTTCGCCGGCCCGAATTTGTTAATTAGGGGAACCGTGAAGTAGTCAAGTACTTAGGTCGAGAGAGGCCTTCAGCTAGCGCTAGGTGCCACGAGCTTATTCACAGTAGCGCTGCGAATTCTTGGAATTCACGGTAATTTCAGACCTAACCCAAAACTTGACATCAATCGGAAAAGTTCAGTGATATAATAGTTGAACCGCCGTACATATATATAGGTCTATAAAATGCGGACTCTACAATTGAATCTTATACGAGTTCTGAGGTGCATAGTCCCATGGCCATGACTCCCATGTCGGCAGAAAACGTCGGCTTAAAGCAGAAACTCATGAGAGTGAAAGAGACAAACAGGTCTGCCTATCTCTGTTACTCTCATGAGTTTCTGCTTTACGCTGACGTTTTCTGTCGACATGGGATTGCACCATGGCTCTAACTAAATTTTAATCTGTAGAATTTAACTAATAAAACCAATAATGAATAACCAATAAACCACTAATATAACCAGCTGAGAAATGATTATTTTATAAAAATGTAAATAACATGAATCAAGTAAATAAGCAGAAAGAGAAGTCGCTAATTAACAATATTCCATATTATATACGTTCAAATAAATTTAAGACATAATAAATTAAAACGAAATATTGTGCGAATAATTTTTAGTAATAAATATTATTAGTTATTTAGAAACCACATTATTTTCACATTAACGTGATAGCGTTCTAAACTTATAAATATAACTCCCAAATTTTTAAAAAGAAATGTTTATAAAGCTTTAAGTTGACTTACAAAATACATTTGGGTTTCTCCATTGGTATAATGAGGTGTGGATGGGGTCCTACCCTTATATAATGTGTTACGGCAATATATGTTAAAAAAAATACAAGAAAGTTGGGGAAGGAGATAATTGGAAAATTGCATTACATAGTGTACGAACGACTTCTTTTTGAAGCGTGTTTTACAAAAGTGTGCATTATGCCGTTTTTTAAAAGTAACTTGTTTTTTTATACATGGAAACCCCGAGATAATCAATCCCGTTATAATCGAGTTCCTAAAACCACAAGTGCCCCTTGGCGTCCCAAATTCCTTAGTAACGCAGCTTGTTTACGTCATACAAATTTTAGGAAGCGATTTATGGTAACTTCAGATCATGCCCGAAAAAACCGATATCTCAGGGTTTGCGTGAAAAACGACTCAATAAACTGTTGTAAAATACGCTTCATTTGTTTAAAAAATAAATTCTTGTTTAAAAACAAATTAAAATTTTCATTATAAACTTAAAAATAGTGTCATGCATCATCTGCTGTATATGATTTTAAGTATGTATGCATATGTAAAAATTCTATTGAATCATCGAAGTAAAGTAGTATAAAGAAATATTTAAACTAAAAGTTTCCTAAACTATGTATAGCCTCTCCCTAAGTGTCCATTTTCACAAAAAGAGTCATTTTTGTTAAAAAAAAAAAAATATGTATTATATACATAGTTGGTTTAAACCCAAACAAAGTAGTTTGTAATATATTTTGTTACCAATTTCAACTTTACAAATAAGAAATACACTCATCAGTTGATTAATGGAATTACTATGAATTACTTAGTTTTGGAATAAAAAATTCAATTTATAAAGTATGCTGCGTTACAACCAATTTATTGGTTCCACGATGTACGGACTATTTTTATACTTTCTTACGCCCTTTTATCGATTGAACAGCCAAATAACACTGTAATACAATCGTTTAGTTTGTGGCATCCACATGGGCATATAATTAGTAGTACATAAAATATCACGCATCTTCAAAACAAATGGAGAGAATTAAATACCAAACAGTCAGGGAGAGACTATTGAAATACTTATTGTTAGAGAATATGCCGAATCTTCTTTTATTCGTGGAAAACACCGTGCTTATTCTTGAGATGTTGCTTCAAAGACGACTTATAACTGAAAACAAGTTTTTTTTTAACAAGTTAAAAGTTAAGGTTTTTTAAACAAATTTTTTTAACAGAAAACGCAAAAAAATAAGTGCGAAAGAACATAAAAACTATCCTCCTTTCTAGCATATATAATATAGGTATATATATATAATATATAATATATATATGTATACTGATATATATATATATAAATAATATATATATATATATATATATATATATAAATCCACGTTGTGCCCGCACTCAGTCTGCACGATGTGCAGCATAATAACATCCAATAAATTTAATATTTTCAACTCTTATTATTTTTTTAGTGTTATTATTTTTATCATTCGATTTACACTTATTCACTTTAGATAAGAAAAAATCACTCAAGTTTCCCGGAAAACGAGTTTAAAAATATGGTTACTCAGTAAACTTATTTATAGCTTGTTATCCTGAATAAGAAATATTTAAAATAAAAATATCAATATTTATGAGACTTTTTTATTACTACTACTAATTAATAAAATTTATTCAAAAATGTTACTCTATCTTTTTAGACAAACATTGAGAAAATTGTATGAGAATTTAAGCTTACCTATATCTTTTTCGACATATGTAGCATACAAGTGCCTTCTTAATAGAACCACAACTCCGGGAATGTCTTTGGAGATGACTTTTGCTATTGCACAGTATGTTACATTTTTCACATCTATACGAATAGAAACCTGAAATAATGATTAAATTCGTAAAAATATTCGTAGTGTATTACAATAATAAGATTTTTATGTTCTAATAGTTTCCATATAGTCGTTTTTAACACAGCTGGAAATGGATCTTACTCTTATTCTGCTCTTATATACGAATTATTTATACAGTACGGCAATCTAGGCAAATCTGTCAACTATAAGTATGCAGTCTATCAGTAATCGTAAGCAGCACGTGAAGTTCCAGATAGTTCCAAGTAATAATAGAGATATAAAGAACGAATGGATTTTACTGTTCGCAATAAATAATCATTGAGTCAGTAGGTATTATAATCAAGCGTTTACAATCACAATGTGTACTTTAGACACCAATAATAATTTAATAACTTTTAACAATTTTTAACAATTTTTTTCCCCAATTGTTAAGCGTGTTCATACTGTAATTTCGCATCTTCCGCGGTCATATTGGGACGGAACCATCCACATACAGTTTCCAAAGTGTTAAATAGCTTTAAAAAATCTAAAAGAGATTCATTAATCTTTTTGAATACTTTTAGAATTTGAATCCACAATTTTTTAAGTGCAAAATTTATTATATTGGCATGTGGTAATTACCATATGAACAAATTTAAATAACCCCGTTTCTTTCTCACAATTTTTACTTTTTTAAAGAAGATAATGGTGCCTAGAAGTCCTTGTTCACGTTCCTTATGTCCGTGCACTATCATTTTTTTCAAAAAGTGAAAATTGTGAGAAAAAACTGAGTTATCTAAATTTGCTCATATGGTAAGTAACACATGTCCTTAAGTGCAATGCAGGAGTGAAAGACATAATCGGAATAGGTTACATATTTGAGGATTTTTTTTTTAAGGAAGAAATTCTATAAGATTCAATTGATATTTGTTAAAATTTTGTAATTTTTAACACATTTTGATCTATATAACTAAAGGTGAAATCCGAACTACCGATTGATTGCACAATATTCTGAGAATTAATTCACATTTGTTTTAGAATTCGCCTACAACAAAAGAGATGAAAAATTGACAGTTCTTGTTTCAATTTTTCACAAACCATGTTTACAAGAAAAAGTCATAGCCTTTTGCATTATTATTATTATGTTACCTGAATGAGCTTTATTTCGATGAATGGTAAGAGTCCTTTTTTTCCCGAATACAATGTCGCAATCTGTGCACTGATACCTGTAGATACAACTAAAATCATTTTCTAATTCCTATAATATACAGATTCACAAGCTATGTGCTTGACACATTAAACGAAAGCAGTATGCTTACCTTTCAAAATTAATTTGTTGTTGACTTGTTTTCTTTTGTACTGCGTTCTTTTTCGGTGCCTCAATTTCGTGGTCATCTTGGTAATCTATAATATCTTCTTTTTTTGCTTTCTCTATTGACATTAAACTCTTTGGTGAAACAGGTACTTGATCCTTTACATACTTATGAAGATAACAATTCGGCCCTGTGCCGTTTTTATCATAACACTCTACATGTGCATAACTTAGGAAAAATTTGTTAAATTCAACTATTACATAGGGATCGTGGATTTTGATCAAATCTGAACCGGAATTTATATCTAGGCGGTTCGACTGACATTGCTGGTTTTTCTTAATGTCCGAGAAAATATCAATTTGTCCACAACCATTGATTAAAGAGTCTTTGGCACCAAAGTGAGGAATATAATCTGAATGTAACATATTTGTACTTTTAATACTGTTTGATTCCTTAAGTTCCAAATTATTTTGGAAACTAATACTATTAGTATTAAGCCTATTATTCGAAATGAAATTTCTACATTTTCCATCCAAGTCTATTAGGTTAGAAGCAGGTGATTTTAAATAGTTATCATTAATGTCGTGCATAGGTTTAGTATACTTATCAAATATATCTATGCTCAACGACGGACTGATAAGTTTGTGCACTTCGTCAGAATCTGAGATGGAATCACTTACGTTCAAATAATCTAAATAGTCAGGAACGAAGAATTCCGAGTTTATTGGGATGCTTATATCATCAAATTGTCTTTCTATAGACGATTCTCCAAAGTATTCATTACCAGTTTGATATGCTAAAGATGTTTCTCCAAAGTCTTCATTCATTGCCGCAGATTCTGCAGAAATTCTTTGCCGATCTTCTATTGCTAATAGAGATTCCCTTGAATTTCCTTTGTAGTCTTCATTACCAATTAAAGATTCGAGAGAAACATGACAATTCTTTAGCAAGCTAGGAAATGCATTATTCTTGTTAACTTTCGGTTTATCAAAAAGTTCTGACATATATGGACAAACTCTAGCACATGAATTTTCCTTTTCTCTTATTTTAATCACTTTTAATCTCTTTTCTTGCTTAAGTTTTGTCAGGTCCTTCTTTTTAAATTTCTCAGCAGCTTTAAAATACTTTTCTTCACTTTTCTGTTTTATTCTCTTAGTTTCATGTAATATCACATCATCTTTGTCAATATTAGAAATATTATAAGTCTGTTTTCTTTTACGACTAATTTTTTCTTTAACTAAATCCTCCTTACTGTGAGTTTTAGAATTTTTTAGTGCATTAATATGTACTTTTGCACTCTTAGTCTTAAGTATATTTGGTTTGTAACGGCTATGATGTGCCTCAGTAATCAGATCAATATCATCAAATTCTGATGTTTCAAAAGTAAACATTGGAAGTTGTTCCATTTTCATTTTAGGTGTATCGTCCTGAAATGTACCATATTCAAATGAATTTGCATATTGAATCTCAGCACTTGATTCATTATCTGATTCGTTTGGTTTCAGTAAACTTCTTGAGGGTGGCAAAAATACAGTCATTTGACCACCTGCTGAATTAATTGTCAACGAAGGATTAGGTTTGCTGATATATTTTACAAACTTTTGCTGGCCTGGATAATTTTTTTCAACTTTTATATTAATTTTAGCTCTTGAGAGATGCGTGCAAGAATAGAGTTTATAACTCTCAGCTTTCTTTCTGGAACTCATAATACCTGTAAAAAAGAAGAAACAATACAACGACCATAATAAATTTATTTTGAACGAAAAAACTAAAAAATATAAAAAATTAAAATAATATTTTTCATTGTTATTTATCCAAAGGAATTTTTAGTTAATAAAATATTCAGCTCGTTCGGTAATTGAGGGGTTACGTGCAATAACCGGGTATAGAATTCTAGCGCTGTTTCATTGGCCCCTGCAAGCTTGTAAATAATGTTTCAAATTTCAGGTTTGAAAAAGATGTGCAATAAAATTTCCCATTTAAATACGTGTTTTCCAAATGGAAATTTGAAACATTTGTTACAAGCTCTCAGGGGCCAATGAAACAGAGCGCTAGAATTCTATAACCGGTTATTGCACGTAACCCCTCAATTCGTTTCGTTACAGTTGACTACATATATTGCAAAATTTTGCATAATTGCTAACACCTTTTTTCGCTTTCTACAGAGAATTTTCAATTTCTAATTGAAATAATTTTTAAATCATGTAACACTTCTGAAAAATTCTTCCATGCGATTTTAGATTAGAGATTTTTGAATTTATATTCAAAAATTAATTTACATAATTAGACATTTTTCCCCTTTGTAAACTTTCTTCTATTTTAAAACTTTACGCTGAACGAAAAAGTTTCTAAGTCTAATATTTGATTTAATGAGTAAAATGCAAAGATTGAGTTTTGAAATTAGAACCATTATCGATATACCTATTCAATTCTTACCTTACCTTCCTTATCATTTTCTTTACGTTTATCTACTGCAAAAATCTATTTTAGTTATTAATTTTTTAATGTGAGGCCCCTGAAAACCTTAAATATGGTTACAGGCGCCAGACTTATATATAGGCCTTAATGTGATATACTGAAAATCTGAAATATAATTACAACCGCCAAGTCACGTGATTTGTATATGGTCTTAATAGAGAAAATTTAAAAAAAATTACTTTTGAGGATAATTACAAAATGCCAGTTTAGGACCATGTTCTAATCGGACTTGTCCGATCCGTTGAAAATCTTGGAAATAATATATGTTAAATTTGCAATAAATCCTACAACAATCGGAAAAGAATAAACAACTTACCTGTGTACTTAAAAAATTTAAGTTTCTTCGAAAAAATCTGATTGAAGAACCGGCCGGCCGGTCCTTATCTCAATTGACAAGTCGACGAACGAAGCTATGGTCACAGTTCACACAACTTGAGTTCGGACTTTGTTTTGAAGCTGATCTCGATGTTTCTAGTTCCGATCTCGAGAGCCTCTAGATGTAATGAAACACTACCTATAGTAAAGGGACTTTAAGAATATTGAGAGGGATAATGTAAACATTCTTAGAAAGAGAGATGGCCGAATAACCAGGAATAACGAATATCAGTGCCGTGGTGCTTTACCAGGCGCCCTTTTAAAAAATAAGATTCATATTTCTTTGTGTTTTGTGTATAAATTGCGTACAAGTTTTAATCGTATTTGGTCTATTCATTGGTCATAAGCTTCCGCACAACAAATCTGATGGAGAAAGTATAGTGTGCGCGTGCTGCTACAAATAAAGAAAATATGCACCAAGAAGGCCCCCCTTAGGGTCCCCTGCTTTTTTTTATGTTACTTCATTGCTTTTTCTCCTTTTTCTTGCACTTCAATTCTTAGATATGCCTCCTCGCCTCTCTCCCCATCCTTCCCTTCAGTATGTTTCATTACAAGGCACATATTTTCTTTGTATTACCAGAAATCAAACAAAAAAATCTGAACATTGTTTTTTTCGCATTTTTTACGTTTAACTTTTTGTTTACTCTTTTTTTTTAATAATGGGTTGTTTAAATACTATTTGATTTTTTCGAATTATGTATTGTTTATCAGTCGCACTAAAATAAAAAAAAACGTCTTTTTTCATTTTTTTATGCTATAAAAATTTTTCCCGAAAAACAATTATATTTCGAAGAAAAAATGAAAACGTTTATAAAACATGATGTTGGCAATAATATATTGTAAAAGGAGGTGGGTGTGCCTTAATGCACCTCTATGCGGTTGGTCACAGAGATAAACCCATCTGCTCTTATTTATGTCAGTTGTTTACACTACCCTTAATAATTTAATTTTTTTCGAAAAATAATGCTTTTAGAGGAAAAATGTGTTAAACGTAAAAAATGTGTTTTTTCAAACTCTACAACTTTTACTTAAAACTTTTTTCTGCATACTGCTTTCGTAAGCATACCCAAGTCACGCGTAAATTTTATGAATGTTTTGAGTTTTAAAAGAAGTCTTTAAATTAAACCTTTATACGCCAATAAGAACAAATAATTAATCACACATAATACTAATCATTTTTATTATTCATAGAAAAACGTTAACACATCCAATGCTTCCACATTTTTTATAACTATTGTTCAACGAGCATGGTTTTAAACAAATTATTTTCATAACTACTTTACTGCTTATTAATGAGACACTCTTTTAAGTCCATGATTATTACACATTTTAAAACTGAAATTTATACATGCTTTATAATAAAAATAAAATTAAACATAAAGTGTACTTTATGAAATTGTTAAAAAAAATATCAATTTGCGTATTATGTTGTACGTAAATGTTATATACGTATCATAGGTATTATCACCAGTCATTTGTGTCAGCAAGGTCGTCCTTTTGTGCGTTTAATCGTGAAAAGAGCACATCGCGCACTTTTGGTTTTGGATCATCTTTAATTTTAGTAGGCACTGCCTCGGCTTCTCCAAGCATCCATTCTAATTCTGTAAAAAATGTATTTGTTTAAGGGCGTTCAAAAAAGCGGACTTACAAATCCGTGACACTGTATTTTAGAAAAAGGTTTTATGGCACAAAACGGACACTGAAGGAAAAACCCGTCAAATACAGACAGTTTGAACTTCATATTCATTCAAATTCCAACACAAAATTCA
>JAUEJJ010024026.1:0-11279 GCA_032164275.1 Synergus coniferae
TAACGATTCGTTGTATTGAAGTAATACTTTTTAGAAAACTTCATTATATCCTAATAAACATTTCTCTCGCTGGAAGTCTGGGCTTACTCAAAATTCCCGCAATAAACGAAGCGTTTGAAAATTGCCTAACATTATTGTGATACTACTTGACTAAAAAATTTAGAACTTTTTTATTTATCAAAACCAATACTAGGAGGGATAACTATTCAGTATTATTATTAAAAATATGAACATGAGTACTTTTACTATTTATATTAATTAACGAACAAATTAAATATTATATTCAGGGGGCGGCAAATTCTCTTGAGCTGGCCCTGGGATCCTGACAATGTAAAAATTAAAAATTTACAAATATTTTTTGATATTATGTAAGCAGAGGAATTATTTGAATTAAATTTACAAAAATTAAAGTTCAAAAACAATTTTTAAAGGCGTGAGAAGTCATTGCGCTCGGGCCAATAAATTTTATATCACGTTCTACGGTGCGACGGTTCAATTTTGAAAATGTGTTTAGGTATTTTGTTTATAACAATTATAAATGTAGATTTTTTTTTGCAATTCCTTTTATTATATTGTGTTGCCTGTTAATTTCTTGTGTCTTTAACGAGAAAAAATGTAGCGCTGATAAAAAAGAAAAAACAACATATTTGTTTACGGAAATTGTTTACAACAAAGGTTATGTTAATTAAAAAATAATTATTTCCATTTGGTGAATGTTTATTATTGAACATTGATTATGAATATTTATGATTTACTTATTTAGAAGATTGACCTTGTAAGAAATAGATTAAAAATGTATTTCTAAAATTATTTTTAAAAATCTTTATAAATTCTTAGCTCGAAGCTAGAAACGTGTAGGGGATATCTTTAGTAGAGGTAAGACTCTTTCCATGCTCAAATTTCAAAATGATCAGCAAATACACTCAACGGACTGCAACAGACCAGGCGTAAAGGGAATAGGAACTTTCGATCGTTTACAATTTTGTTCATGTAGCGGGAACCGACTACCGATGCACGTGGGTTCCTTCAGATACACACGCACACTTTTGCCTCCTGCCACTAACACAGCCAAGCACATAATCTATATCCATGAGTTGGTTTTATGTGGAAAATGTCTTTTCAGGCATTAATTAATACGGTCCACAAGTCCGTAATTCTAACGTGGTAAAAAATGTAGTCAGTTGGTTTAATACGTGGAACAAAAATTAACTTTATTTAACAGAAATCCGCACATTGCTCGTACGGCATGTGCACGCTATCCAAGATGGCTACAGAAAGTCATTCTCACATCCACGCGCATGAACACTCCGAAATCTAGAGAGGAAACTCAACGGCTGTTTCCGTTTAAGGATAGAGTGGAAACTCAATGCTGATTCTTGGTCGTAGAAAGGTTAGGTACATATGTATGGGTTATCCCCACATGTAAAATGGAACAGCGACATCACGCTGTTGGAAGCACAACTAAACCCATTCCCTGACGTTTCGCTCCCCTCGTCTATATTTTTAGCTTGGTGGTCATTGTCGCCTCTATACCTATCTTCCCTCTACGGTCTGAGCGTCGTGCAGCCGGATTTATACTCTCGGACTCGAGATGGCTGACGGTATGCTAATGCTGTATTTACACTAGAGGCAAAAAAGACTCCTGCCTAAGGCGGCAAATTTTGAGGGGCGGCAGCGCTGCTGATAATATATTTTTTTTTTAATTCAAATTTTTAACGTTAAAGAATATTAAAATATATTGCCTACAAAATTTGGTATTAAATATTTAGTATTTAAAAACACAGTTTGTATTTTCGGCGCTCAATTTTTCGCAGCACTCTTTCAGTTTACAGAGGGAGCACCAGTGGGTGGAAACTGACCATAGAACTTCCGGTATAACGTTTTAGCGGAAATCACTCTTAATATATTAATCTAGATGGCACCTCTTGTTTCTTTGCGACTGCGTATTACAGATTAGCAGGCGACACGTGTGTTTGAAATTATTGAAATTAATCAGCTGATAATGCTTAGTGGTGCCTATAACCTAAAACTGCAGGTAACGTCTAACTTTTAATTTTATAATTTAAAATTACCTAATAATTAATTCCCAATAATGTTATATAAAATTTAGTGATCTGTTTAAATTATTACATTTTTTCTATTTTTTGCATGCGTCCGGTGAAATAGATGAATTGTTAATTGCAAAGAAACAAGAAATTGTTTGTGTTTTTGACATAACGAACCAGTTCATGGTATACTTGTTTATTTATTCTTTTAACCAGCAAAAATAAATGCACATTTTTATTATTATTATTATTAATATAAAGATTTTTAAAAAATTATTTTCTGAAGAATTAGGCATTTTTTTATTTTTTCCAAAGTTCAAGGAAAAGTATTTTTTTTTATCTTCCTACAGACACAATGGTGTATTGGAGATGCTGCGTTCCTGGTTATCAGTCAAGGAAAAACGTGCCTGGACATTTTTTCCCGTCAAGTCTTAAAATTGCGGAGGAATGGAAAAAAGCAACTGAAAGATGTTAATATTTTACAGCTTAAATTCTTTTAGAAGGTTGAAAAAGTGCAGTTATATTATTTACTATAAATAATAATTTAATTAGTTATATTATATAAGTAAAGTAGTTTTAATAAATTTTTAAATAACTAAATAAATCGTTTTCAGTAAAAGAACACCCTTCTATTATATTTTTTTCTCCTAACGAAAGAAAATAATAGAAGTATTGACTTCAATATCAGAGAATTATAAGAATAAATGATAATTTACTTCTAAATTATTTTTTATTCTCGATTTTCTTATATTTAAGTCAATACTTTATTATTTGTATAAAATGATTATATACTTAAATTTGAATTTCCGGGGTGTAGCTGCCATATCAAAATTAGTTCTTAAAATTGTGGGTATTAATGAAGATGGCGCGCAAAACACTTGTCGTAGATTTTACCCATACGTTTCCACCCACTGTGGAGCGCTTCCAGAATATATTTTAGTCCATTGCAGAAAAGATGTAACCAATGAGAGAAATCGGGCTTATATCTTTGAGCTGAGATTGGTCAATGAGTTGCTGTTGAGAGTGCTCCTTTACCATTCTTTAGTGTATACTATATATGTATGTGACAGGTCGTCCAATGCTTTTGAGATTTTATTGTAAAATAACTATAAGTGATGATTAAGATTTGGTTGGGTGACCGTACGTAATTTTAAAATGTTTTTCTTATTTAAAAAGTAAAAAAACAAAAATCACACATGATTGACAGTTCCTTATTAGTTATAATTGTTTTTAACGATGTATTCTTTTTTTAAATTATAGGTTATGCCAGATAATAGAAATGGGCATGAATATGTAATGCCTAAGTAAAGGTTAAATGCCTTTGTTTAATAAAAGAATAACTTTCGTTCACTAATAACTTTATTTAGCTGCGTGCAGCTCAAGGTCCAGATCTAGACTAAGGGATGGTCGATGCGTCGCTCGATCCTAGGTCTTTCTACCCTTATGTAGTGGAGGGGATGGCCACATCCTGGCATCCGTTACAATCCTCCCTTTAGAATAAACTTAGTCTCTAAGTTTGCCTGCGTATTCTCAACGGTTCTGTCCGTTGAACTAAGGGTTCTAACTCTACTAGAAGTAAAGAATTAGGTGGTACAGTTACATTATAGTTAGCGGGTTCAGCGGTGTTATCAATCCTAGTTTCGCTGCATCCTATACAAATTTTTCTAGGCATGCATTTTGCTATACAGTCAAATATACCTAGCTTATTTAGAGTGTATAATATTCCTATGACAGCTAAAGCGTAACTTACATATTGTATCCACTCAGTTGCTGTGTCTGTCCATGTTTTTGTTCGTCTGTGGCTGCCTATTCTACTTAAAATGTTTTCTGTGTCGTCTAAGCTTATTCTAGCATGTCTCAGTTCGTTATTAGTTATTTGTTTAGGCAATTGTGTCAGACTTTGTTCTAGTTCGTCGATATCTGTTTTGCTATAGCCTATGTCGTAGGTTACATTAAACCATTCTACCTGTTCTTGTGTTGTCATGCTGTTTAAGTCTAGTTGGTCGTAGTTATTAAAAACTTTGCAGTCATTACCTATAGTTTTAACGGGTTCGTCAATCTTTTCGTTTCGCAAGTAATCTTTACATGATATATCTAGTCTTAGTTTTACTAATGGTATTATTATATATCCATTATTAATGGGAATAAACGTTTCCTTATGTAATAAATAAGGGGAGAAATTACATTTGCTTTTGGTATGAAGTTTAAGTAACGATGCTTCGCATGATTCGCTGTCGATTAACTTTACATTCGGTTGGTTTCGTTTACAGATTTTATAAGTCTCGATTTGTTTACATAAGTTAAGTGTTACTCCGTCAGTAGGTACGTAAGAATCTCGGTATTTAAATATAAATTCGTGATCAGGGATGGTAGACATGTGGATGGAGTTTATTTTTTCTGGTATAGGGATTATTCTTCTTTCTCTAAGATAGGAATTTCCAGAATGTACGTAAACAATCCTTGTATTACTGCGACTTTTAAGTTACTGATATCTATAATGTGCTGATAATTTTTTTCTTCGTTATCGAAATGATAACGAGTACGGTGTGTCTTTTCAAAATTTGCTATAGTTTCCTGTAAAATTGTAGGGGTTAATACTTGGGGATGAACAATTCTATGTTTTGCGTCGTTTATGGCATTAATCGCTGTTTCTAGATCTTCATTTGTTTCGTCGATCATAACGGCTGCCAGGAACATTTTACTGTTAACATAACTATCCCTTGTTACTAAATTTAAGCTAGTGCTGATATTTTTTGCTAACAATCTTTCATTATTCTGGAGACCTAAGACATTTTTATGGCCCGAAGACGAAGAATCTAATATTAATTTTAGTATGTGTGTATGGTTTGAGAGGACACTCGCGATGTTTTTATTATCTTTATAGGTTTTATCGAACTCTTCATTTATTTCAGTTAGGTCAGTTTCACTCAATGTCCCAAACAATGTTTTGGATATGTCTCCCACAAAGTTGGCTAATCCTCGTTTAGTTCTCCTTTGCTTTCCTAATAGTTTGTACAAGATGTTATTTCTGTCGACTAATATATTGTACCTTTTGCGAATTAATTGAGCTTCGCTGATTGGAGTGCATTGACAGTTACAAGCCGTTTCGGTTAATTGGATGGTAGTATCGATAGCTTTTAACCGTTGTCCGTTAGATGTCATGTTGATTCCAATCATGAGTTTCCAGGTTTCATGAAACAAGTGAACTTTCGACAATTCTTCGATATAAACATTCCCTTGGATTTTACTCAGTGTGTAATTGCTATTGACACAGGTAGCTAGGGCCAGAAGTACTGTCACCTGTTTCCACATCTGAAAAGTATGGCATCACGTTATCTAAATGGATTCTTATTATTTTATCCTTATTTTGAAGTCGGAGATTATTGTTGTCGGTATAATCTATTATTTCATATGGGCCTTTCCAACTTGCTTCTAATTTATTTGTTTTTGTCTGGTTCAGTATTTTAACTAACTGTCCGGGTTTGTACAAAGGATGTGTTCTTGGTATTCTTTCATCTAAACGTTTTTTGTTCTTTTCCATTTCCAGCTGGATTCTTAGCTTGGCTTTTGCTATAATTTCCTCATGCTTCTTCTTCCACTTTTTGATAACATCTTGTAATGTTAATGTTGGAGAATTTGGTATAGTAGAAGGTATGTTGGGTTCCCTGCCGAATGTTAATTCGTAGGGTAAAAATCCTGTTGAGTCGCTTTTCATGGTGTTAATTGAATAGTTTATGAATTTTAAGTTTTCATCCCAATTTTTTCAGTTTTCGGCGAAAGTGGTTTTTATCATATTACTCAAGGTGGAATGCATTCGCTCTACGTTTCCATTAGCTTGAGGATGAAATGCAGTGGTTTTAATATGTTTAATTTGTAAAGATTCTTCGAATTACTGTATCAATTCTGACAAAAAGTTTTGTCCTTGTCAGTTAAGATTGTCTTAGGTGCTCCGAATACGTAAATGTAGTGCTCTATAAGATTTTCTACTATGGATTTAGATGTTTCATCTTTCATAGGTAGTAAGACGGTGTATCGGGTTAGTCTATCTTGTATGCTAAGAATGTATTTATTTCCCTGATCCGTTTCTGGTAAGGGTCCGAAAATATCCATTGCTATTTTGTCATTTGGTTTTATCGGGATATCGGGCAATATACTTTCTGCTTGATTTCTTCACATAATTTATTAGATCCTTATCCATTCCTAGCCATTGTCCGATTCTCTTAGCTTTCTCTCAAGTTTTCTTTTCCCCTAGATGATCTGCATGAGCTTCTTTCATGATGTTGTTTTTCTCTTCTCTCGTTAATTCCCTCAGGTTGTTAGAACATAGATGAAACTGATGTTCCGGATATAAATTGTAAATAAACTATCATTTCTTGTATAAGTTCCTTTTCTATTGGTGTTATTAGGAGGTCACCGAATAGAAGACGGATTATTGAGAGTTTTTTGTTTACTGCCTCTTCAATGAACCAGCCGAGATTTCTCAACCAATTTTCCTCGTCGAACGGTGGTAAATCTTCTTTAGAAATGCTTTTCCAAAGCTTACCAAAAGCATTGGGTTTGGTTTTGACTTTTCCTGGTATGGGTTGTGATTTCCAATTAATAAAATCCTCATATAGTTGTTGCTGGTTCGGTGAATTAGTTTCCGGTAGATTTTCATCTTCTGAAGGCGATTCCTCTGAAGGCTCTGTTATTCCCTTGTATGGTAATTCAATAGGGGTTTCTAATAATTCGTCTTTTGTTATGACTGGTTTTTGAATAGGAACTTTCGGTGCTTCTTGTGGTGGATCTTCCTGTTGAATAGGAAATAGTCTCGAGAGACAGTCTGCTACTTTATTTTATTTCCCTTTAACATACTCGATTTCATATTTATATTCTTCAAGCCTTAATCGCCATCTTAGTAATCTGGAACTCGGATCTTTCACGTTATGTAACCAGATTAGCGGTTTGTGGTCAGTTTGGATTTTGAAGGTATTTCCTAATAAATATTGCCGGAGCCGTTTTAAAGCCCACACTATTGCAAGAAGTTCTTCCTCACTAGTTGTATATTTTTCTTCGGCTTTATTAAGAGTACGCGATATAAATAAACATGGGTGGTTGTCTTGGGAAAGTATTGCTCCCAGTCTTTGATTTGAGGCATCGGTGGTCAATGTAAATTGCCTTTTAAAGTCAGGGAACCTTAAGACGGGTGCTTTGGTTAATGCATTTTTAAGGTCGTAGAACGCTTTTTCACAATTTATTGTCCAATCGAAAATTGTGTCCTTTTGAGTCAATTTAGTTAGTGGGCGGGCTATACTGGAGAAGTTTTTAATCAATTTTCTATAATAGCCCGCTAATCCTAGAAATGATTGCACATCTTTTACTGTTTGAAGTTCCTTAAAATTTTGGATTGCTTCTATTTTCGCAGGATTAGGTTTTACACCGTTTGATGTTATTAGGTGGCCTAAATATTCCAATTCTGGCTTTAGATACTCGCACTTCGTTGGTTCTAGGCGTAAGCCTAGCTCCTTTACTCATTGAGGAACTAATTGTAAGTTTTCGTTGTGTTCTTCGAGGGTGTTTGCGAATATGACTATATTATCGATATAAGCAAAACAACTTTTACCTATTAATCCTCTAAATACGTTGTCCATTAGCCTTTGGAATGTGGCTAGTGCGTTTTTCAAGCCAAATGGCATTCGGTTATATTCGAAGTGTACTTGTGATGTTGAGAAAGCAATGTATTTTTTACATTCTTCTTTCATTGGGATTTGATGGAAGCCTGCACTCATATCAAATGCTGAGAAGAATTTCGCTCTTCCTAGATGATCTAGGATATCGTCTGTCATTGGTAGGGGATATGCATCTTGATCCGTGTCTTTGTTTATTTGTCTGTAATCAATTACCATTCTGAGTTTGTCCCCTTTTTTAGGTACAATCCATAGTGGAGAGTTGAATGGTGATTGTGATGGTCTTATTATACCTTTAGATAATAATTTGTTAGTTTCTTCTAGAGAGAACTCACGATGTTTTTATGGCAGTTTGTGTGACCGCAAATTTATTATCTTTCCTGAATTTAAAACTATTTCGTGTTCTGTCAAATTTGTGCAAGGTAGGGGGTCTGATGGTATTGTGAAGACCTCGTGAAACTTAATTATCATTTTCTTGATGTTTTCCCGCGTTTCCTTTTCAATGTGGTTTATTTTCGAATTCTTTAGTAATTCTGTGAGTCTTTCATGGATGTCGTGGATTACACCACCCTCCTTATTTAAAATCTTCTTGTCCCAAGAACGTACCGATTTTATTCTCTTAAAACTGACAGTGTCTGGGATCTTTTCCGGTTTATTGGTGTAGTTGAAATAGGGTACATTAATCTCTTGATTATAAAGCGTATATAGCCCGTCGGGAATTTTTTCTTGGTTTTCAATCCAAACCACTTGATCCTCTTCATTTTCCATTAGGATCTTAAAAATTTGACTTGTTTTCCCGCGATATAATTTCCGTCTGAATGTAGGGGTGTTTTCCAGTTGTCTATTATTAGATGTGTTTTTGTTATAGCGTACCTGGTATATTTTTTAAAGAAATATAGTCCGATGATACCGTCCTCTATTAATGGAAAATCTTCTTCTACAATGTAGAATAGTTGTTTTTTATTCCAATATTTTATATAAATTGCCTTGGTTGTTTCGTGTCTATCGTGTCCCATTGTAAACTGCTTTCTGAATTTAAACGGTATGTCGTGAGCTTGAAGGACCTTTCTTTTAATTATATTTATGGCTGCACCGCTGTCCACTAATAGTTTGTAGTCTATTCCACTCCTTCTTCCTCGTAAGTACTGTAGTCTTCCAGATAGACTTGAGATTCTGCTGATTCCTCGTAGTCTATTTGCCCCTGAATCTCTTCGGGATACATTTCTCGTGTCTCGGAACATTCTTGGATTTCTTCTGTCTGTACTACGTTGATTTGAGGTGGTAGTTTTTGGAATTGTCCTTGTTGAAAACCCTGAGGTTTAGCAAAGCATTGAGCTGCAAAGTGTCCTAATTTAGCACATTTATTGCAACTCATTCTACTTCTATCAGCCAGTGGTAAGTTCTGATTAGGGATTTTATGGTTTCCTGAAGTGTTGGCCTGGGGTCGAAGTATTTGGGGTCTTTGTGAAAACCTAGGTGCCGGTCGTGGTGTCGGGTTTGAGGACCTATGGGTCTGGTTAAAGTCCTTGAACCATATTTCTGCATCGGCTGCTAACCGTTGTGCTTGCTCCAAGGATTTAGGACTCATTAAACTTACCCTTGCTCCTATTTCCCGTTTTAAGTTTAGCACGTAGCGGTTTACGTTGTCCTCTTCTTCAACTTCCATTCGTGCTCGTCGTTGTGTTGGATTTAGAGATGGCTTATTCAGCACTGCATATTTTAATTCATTGGTTAGCTGTTTGAATCTGATGCTGAAATTTTGTACCGATTCGACCTGTCCTTGTTTGCACGATTCTAATTTGCTTTTTAGGGATAGTATGGAGCTAGTTTGCTTTACGTTAGCGCGTAGGGTGGAAAAGAGATCGTCATAGCAATGGACTCTGTAAATCTTATTGCTTTTTCTGCTGTGCCTTTTATTTTTTCGGATATTACTATATCCAACATGGTTTGGGGTTGCGTGCATTTCGATCTAGCTCTTTTAACGCGTCGTATGAATTCTTCCACACCATGTCGTTTTCTCCATTTAGGGTACCAATTGTTAAAACTGCGTCTTTTGCACGCATTTTTTCTTCTTCTGTCGGGGGTTCCGTGGGTTGGTGTGCAAGTCGTTGGCGAATGATTTCCTCATTTCGCTGTCTTTGTCTCTCCCTTACCTCTTCTTCTTCCCATTCATTGCTTTTATGGTCATGCTGTTGATTTGAGCTTGTCTCATCTTCAGTTATTAATTCAGTATGCTTAGCAATTTCTTTTATTTCGGCTCTTCTCGTCTGATTCTCGCTGTTAAGAGTTAATAATTCCTCTTTCATCTTTGCGTTTTCGACTTTGAGGGATTCAAATTCCGCCATTAACTTTTGTAATGGGTCCAGGGTAGTTTGTAAAGTGGAGGGGAACCCGTTGGTGTCGTCATTTTTATTTTTGTGAAAGGGATTCGTCTATGTCACTCGTATTGTCCCTAACGTACTTTAAGCTTTATTTGGAACCAGACATTATATTTTTATTTTATAATGTGCAATTTTTATTATAATGAAATTCGAAAGTATCATTCTACTACAATACTTTACATTATCAGGTAGTGTTTTTAATTTATTGGGAAAAACCAGTGCTCCTGAGCACACAGGATGTAGCTACCTGACCTTGACTGAGATAGATTTCTTAAATTCTATATGCTCCTAAGCGCACAAGATGTAGCTACCTGACCCTGACTAAGATAGGTTTCTTAAATTCTATATTTCTTCAATGCTTACAATGATCCTTTTGTTGTGCGGAGTCCGTAGAGTTCCGGGCTGGTTGTTGTTGTTGGGCGAAGATTCCTAGGGGTGCTGCCGTTGCCTCTCTGCTTTCACTTTTCAGATTCCACAGTTTTTTCCGCTTGTTCGTGGGCCTCGCAGTATGTGGTATAGCTAACGTGTCGGCTTACTGTTGCTGGGCTGGTTTTCCGGTGAAAATGTCCAGCATCTGTGCCTGTTGCTAAGTAGAAGTTCCCCTGCTCTCGCTTTTACACAGATGTGTCTTCGGCCTGTTTGCGGGCCTCGTAGGGATATTACTGCTGTTTATCGCACACCCTTTCAATTTTCTTGTTGGATTTTGAAATAATTGATTTTTACATTCAATTATTCTACTCTCCTTTTAACGGATTTTTACCGTAGTAAAACACCGGAGTCTTTGACTGAGGAATCCGTGGAGTTCCTTTATCCTTTGATGGTTCGCCGTGTGATAGCTCAAATGCGATTACTGCAAATTCCGTAGAATTTTAATCGTTGAGACTATCTTGGCAGGATCGCCAAAATGTAATGCCGAAGTAAAGGTTAAATGCCTAAGTAAAGGTTAAATGCCTTTGTTTAATAAAAGAATAACTTTCGTTCACTAATAACTTTATTTAGCTGCGTGCAGCTCAAGGACCAGATCTAGACTAAGGGATAGTCGATGCGTCGCTCGATCCTAGGTCTTTCTACCCTAATGTAGTGGAAGGGATGGCCACATCCTGGCATCCGTTAGGTGTACAACTTTGCTTCCGCGGTTTTTCGATAGATGGCTGCAGCGGTAAGTGCCGGTTGAAACAGGCAGGTCA
>JAUEJJ010024134.1:0-11259 GCA_032164275.1 Synergus coniferae
TAGGGTACAAAGGCCTAATGGCTAAGTGCGCTGAACGGGGATTCCCTGCCCTCTGGGAAATATAAATAAATAAATAATCTCGACTTACCGCTCTCTCGAATTGTATTCTTTCCTCTAAAAGGGTATTTAAATTCTGTAACTGGTCTACGTCCTGGGCCGGCAGGCAGCGAAGACTTTCATGCCACTCAAATGGTTCTCCAAGGCACTCTTGATATCCACCATGATCCTGACAATGCTCCATAGTACTATTATCTAAAAGCTTTAATCTCTCGTTTATTTCATTCATCACTTTCAAAACTTCAGATAGCATGGTTTTATGGCTATGGAATTTGGAACGTATTGTTTTCACATGTCTTGGATTCTCGTGCTCACTTGTTTCTAAAATAAATAAAGTTAATATGAACACTTTATTTTAGGAACCCAGTAGGCACAACATTTGGCGACAACTTTACGACATCGTTAGGACATTTTTAAGACATCATATGTCCATGTCATTAATATGTCTGCGACGTCGTAAAGACGTCGTAGGATTTGACAAAGTCTTTCCGACATCGCAAAGACGTCTTAACGACATGGATATATGATGTCGTAAAGTTATCATAGAGATGTCGTAACGATGTCGTAAAGACATCGTAAAATTTTGTGTCCACTGGGAATGTAATGTTATTTATTCAATATAGGAATTAGAAAGTGCTCTTTACCATTAAGTAAAACATCTTCTAAGCAGCGACGTTTCGTCCGATTGGGTGAATTACTCCTATTTGCTGTAAATACAAAAAAATGTATTTATTATATAAAATATATTTAACAGAGAAGTACATCTTTTTTAAGACATACAATACTTACATCTACTTCTTTTCTTCTGGGGCTTAGGAGAATATGGAAGTGTGGACCTGGACACTGACTCTTGCGAATAAATATCAGACAAATTATCATCCTCTTCAGAGTTACTTTCCCAAAAAACTGCACTGTTAACTTGACCATAGATTTCTTTCAAATCTTTAGCAGTTTGTTTTTCTATTCTGCCACGAAAATTACAAGCAGAACATTCGTCACTCTTTCGCTTCATCGGTATTTTATCTTCTTTTGGCATTATACACGTTTCGTATTATATATAATGACACAGGAAAACCCTAATTTAGAGAAATGTAAAATGAGTTTGTACTGGACACCAAAAAAATGTTTTAATAAATAATATCATTTTAAAAGTGTAAAAGAATTTAAAAAGCGACCACTTATTTTTATTTATCTTTTAAGATAAAACATCACTGAAATTTTAACCTGCTTAAATGTATTTATAGCATTAAGTATTTTCGACGCAGAATGATGTCACGTAATCAACAATTATATAGAAAAATTTTTAATCTATTTAGAATTCTTTTTTTTTTTCAAGTATTCAAGATATTACCAAGTAGGGCGTATCGAAAAAAAAAATTACTTGTGCGAAGTTCTAATAGCAATGAAACTTTCTTTTGGGAGTCAAAAACACTCCCCTAAAGTTTCATTAAAAAAAAAATTCCTTCTGAGGTTGATTCTGGCCATTCTGTCCAGATAAAAATTATTTAAATTATTTTCTCACTATATAGTTATAAACCTAGGTACACTCGAAAACATTTCTACCTTATTTAGACACCGAAAATTAATTTTATTGTGAAATTGTAATTTAAAGTCAATAAAAATGATTCTAATGTCAATATTCCTTATATATATATTATTGTTGCGAACATTACCATTAACTTATGTCACACAATATATGGGGACGTCCATATGAAAAGGGCCCTTATGGTTGACATGGAGTTTTATGTATAGGGCAGTATAGTCGGATGAATTCCCGACATTTTAAGCCCAAAATGAACACTTTATCTCAATAAACGTGTCACCGGTGCACTTTTGAAGTTGGAAATTCATAAAACCCATTCCGAGAAAATCAAAGTTAAAGTTTGGGTAAACAAAAAATACTTTTGAATAATTTTAAAAAATATGACTGTTTTACAATAAAAAATTAAAAATGTATGACCTTTTAAAGTTGAAATTTGAGAAAAAACGTTTCAAAAAATTTATTACGAAATTTTTATAAATTTATTTATTTTTATTTAAAAAATTTATTTACTGAAAATGGTACCCAAATTGTTTCAAAACGCATTAGCTGATATTTTTCAAGGGCAAAACAACCTAAAATATACGGCTAAATAACACAATATTGCACTTTTTATTTGAAAACTTTTTTTTGAAACTGAAAACATACCCACTTCCTGTTGCATTTGAGACATGAGTGTGATGCCAATAGATTCAGTATGAGTCATAGTATCATCCCTCACACAAATTCAAAAATGGTTAATTTCGACCCTAAACTAGAAAAACGCGAATATCTCCTAAACTAAAACCGACAATAAGGGCCCTTTTCATATGGACACCCTCATCCTATCGTAAAGGGAAGATAATGGCAAAAAAGGTCGAATATCGTAACGGCTTTTCCGTAATTCTGATTCGTCGCGTACGTATCGATAGTAGCTTTCGACAATCGATACTTGCCGTTGCCATAATACTGATTCGTGGCGTAGGTATCGATAGTGATTTTCGACAATCGGTACTTGCCTCTCGGAAATTTCCCGCGTTCATTATGATCAGGGTTGGGAAGTGACGTGTCAGATGTGGTATTTTCACTTTTCACCTCCGTTTTCACAAGTAAGATTACTAGAATTTTTATAGGAGAATCGAGAAAATAACATTATTAAAAATCATATGTATACACAATTATTCAAATAATATATTTTTAAGGCAGTCGTACAATTCATATAAATTTTTTAAAATATAAATTAAATAATAAAGAAAAAAAAATTATGAAATATAATATTTAAGAGGAAATTATACGCGCGTGCGTTTGCTCTCGTATAACTGAATAGTCGAGATATTGACCGCAACTCTAAGAAAATAGCGAAAACATGGACTTTTTTCGATTTTTTAAATATCAAAGTCACTTAGGAAGGGTAAAAAATATTTTAATCGAATTATCGCTTTGCAGGTATGTTTTGAATGAATGTTATTGATAATCTAAATCTCAAAAAAAAAATTTTCGTCTTAAAAATTGAAGAATTGCTTCTCTTTTTTTGATTTTTAGCTATATATATATATATATATATATATATATATATATATATACGTTGTGGAAACAGAAGAAATTTTTTTTTTTATGAAACTTTAGGGAAGTGTTTTAGACTCCCAGAAGAAAGTTTTCATTGCTACTATAGATCTTCGCATAAGTAACTTTTTTTTTCGATACGCCCTATTGCCAAATCTTTGCGAGAGTTTGTTCAAAATTGTGAAAAAATTGTACGAGAAAATTGCTAGTGAAAAACAACAAAAATTTGAGAAGAAGATCAACTTTAAATGCCAAATATCAATAATTTCAGTTTAATAAACACTTTTCCAAGATTTAAAATTTGTCTACATATTGTAACTTTTTATTACTTTGGATATGAAAAGAGGAAAACAAATGTTTATCTTATTTTCTATAAATGTATAAATTCTTCAATAAATATGTAACTCTATGTATTTAAAAATATATTTTGCACAATGTGAATATGTGAATATCGACAATAATAAGAATGGTGAATAATATATTGGTCACAAAATTTGACAATGTCTTTAAGAGATCGTTACGACATCTCTACACGACAACTTTACGATATCCTATGTCGATGTCATTAAGATGTCTTAACAATATCGAAAAGACATTGTCAAATCCTACGACATCTTGAAAACATCACAAAGACATCTTTATGATATAGACATACGTTGTCTTTACGATTTCGTAAAAATGTCGTAACGATGTTATAAAGACGTCGCCAAATTTTGTGCTCGTTGGATAGGATGTAAAGGAAAGTGAAACAAAAAGAAAAAATTTCAAAAGTCATGTATCATATATCCAGTGGGCACAAAATTTGCTGACGTCTTGATGATGACATCGTTACAACATTTTTACGCTATCATAAGAACATCCAATGTCCATGTCGTTAAGATATCTTTGTGATGTAAAGACGTCATAAAATTTGACAATGTCTTTTCGACATCGTAAAGATATCTTAACCATATAGACACATAGGTAGGATATCGTAAATTGTTTACCCACTGATGGGCAGGCAAGCATTGCAGCTCCATGATGCAGCTGCAGAAAGCGTAAAAGTGGTTAAAATTTTAATAAACATAGAAATATATTAAAAAGAAAAAAAGTCCCACTCACTATTTTGTAGGATTTATATTTGTTTTCACCACGATCTTTTATTTTTTTTTCTTTTTCCTTTCGGCTCCTTTTGATTTGCAAACACCTCGTATGTATACCTATTATATGTCACAGATACTTATTGATTTTCATTTACAAATTGTTTGACCCTAATTAGCATAGAGAAATTTAGATTATATTTTAACTTAGAATACTTCAATTAAATAAATCCGTAATACAAATTTTAAAATATCAAGAGAGGAGCGACGTGTTTCCTACTCGAAAGCCGAGACTAATCTGCATTCTGCCGTTTATCGTTTACAGGAAATACAGGATTTGGTGCTCACTGCTCAGTGGCTCACTCTCAGTGCTCACACTAAGTTTCTTGGGGAAAACCCACTATTTCAAGGCTGTTTACCTATAGGCTATAACCACTATAAGACCTAGCTCCCAACCCCAATAAAAATCTTAAGGTACAGTAAAAGCTTACAATTTACATGGTACTGGAGGTCTTCCTCTGAATTCAAACCATTAGTTCTTAAATTAAACCTTGTAATTACAATCTGCTTAGGGTCTCTCGGGATGTAACACATACATAAAAAAGTACAAATGATGAGTGTTCTCAAATTGAACTAGAAATTTATCCTCTCCACATCTACTGTTTTATGGAAGACAGGTATAATAATTTATTAAATATAATGCAGGAAGATTTTCTTATGTAATTCAAGAAAATACTTTAAAAAAGTAATAATTTCAAAAGTTTGCCAAATTATATTTGACGAAATACTTTTTTTTTTCTATAAAATAGTGGATGTGGAGGGGGTAAATTTCTAGCTCAATCTGAGAGCACTGATACAAATCATAAACGGCTTTTAAAATAATAGTGTAATTTATTATATATAGGTAGAAAATATACAAGTCTGTTGCATTAAATATTTTCGTGGATTTACATAATCTCTTCTCTAAAAGTAGATATAGTATATATCCAGTGGACACAAGTGAAAAATGACGTTTTCAAAACGTTCTAAAAACGTCTTTGGGAAGTGTGTCATTTGGGTATTTACTGTTTCACTAAAAATACGAATAATTTAGAGGACGAAAGAAGTAATATTTAACGATAATTTTCACATAAAAATAAATCTGCTCTAATTGCAACTATTTAGATCACATAGATTATCTCTGTGTATAAAATTAAATTGACCAAAATATTAAAAATAATTATTACAAGACTTATGGGGACAAAAAAAACTTGAAAAACTTTTTTTTCTCGAAAATAGCAAAACCGAATTGCATGAAACAAATGCATCTTGACAAGCCCAATAAGAAGATTTGTTGAAAATTTTTTTGTTTTAATTCTGAATAAAAACTCAAAACAAATTTTACTATTCAAACATTCTTTTTATTTGTTTTTTATTTGAACAGAGACCAAATTTTTATAGAAATATTCTCTGATAGTGTTTTTCAACATTTATTTCTCTCAAATTTTTTCAAGGCAAGCATCAAAAAAACTTTTATTGCACCTATCAGGTTCAAATTGGTACCATAGATTGGCACTCATGTGTATTATATATATAATGTATGTATATATTTTTATGAAAAAAATATATATTGTGGAGACCAGTAAGACAACTTACAGAAAATTATAAACAATTTCAATCAAATAAAACTGTTCAAAAAAATTTTTATGATCTGTAAATACTTCTAGAAAAAATTTGAGAAAAATACAAGTTGGAGAACTCAATCAGTGAATATTTTTGTAAAAATTTTGTAGTTAAAAAAAAGTAAATAAATATGTTTGAATATTCTCACTTCCATAAATCCCATAAGTTATATTTAAATTGAATATTTTGGTAAATTCAATTTCATATTAGTATAAACTTATAGTAAAGTTTCGATCAGAACTATTATTAAAACGATTTGAAGATATCCTTATTAAGACTCCGAAAGACGGAAATTTAGTAACTATTAATAAAAAATGTGAACATTTAAAAATGTGAGACATTTTATAGAACATAAACAAAATCTAATAAAATGTATAATTCAATTACCCTTGGCATAATTTTGGGTTTTGATCACAATTAAAGACATTTCTATTCATATTCTAAATTTTTAAAGAATCTTTTCAATGTCGTCCCAGTAGGTACAAAATTTGGAAACGTATTTACAACATCGTTATGATATTTTTACGACATCGTAAAGACATCCTATGTCCATGCCATTAAATGTCTTTGTGATGTCATAAAGACGTCGTAGGATTTGACAATATCTTTTCGACGTCATAAAGACTTGTTAATAACATGAACATAGGATGTCGTATAGTTGTTGTAGAGATGTCGTAACGATGTCTTAATGACTTCGTCCAATTTTGAGTCCACTGAAGTGTTTCGTGACTCAACATACACCAATCATCTCATTGTATTTTATCTTTTCCAGGTTTCGTTCAGATTTCCCACAAAAATATTACTTTCCAATCGAATTAATTAAATATTTCACGTTTCGATCACATTTTTAAATTTCGCATTCAAATCCACACAAAACCGATTTATTACATCCCCTTTTGCACATAAACTTTGCTCTCTATTCCTAGATATATCTTATCCCTGACTTCAAGAAAAGGAAGTGTCAATTTCAGGAGATTTATGGCTGGACCTATCAGAGTATCCAGAATCTAAGATACGACATTCCTCATTTCTCGAAGATGTTTGCTTTATTTCCTTTTGCTCAGAGTCCAATCTTTGACAGAAATGCTCATACATTATATCGCTAACTTCAGTAGTGTCACTTTGGTTGGGAATTGGGCTAATAGATGGTGATTCACTTTCAGTCGTTGTTGGTAAGTCGACAAATTGTAGCGGAATCCAAAAAACTCCATCATCTTCATGTTCGCAAATGTCAGTTTTGGTGGAAATTTTATTATTGTCACAAAACTTATCCACATTGCTCTTCAAAGTTGAAGTAACTGGCATACTGAAGTCACTTCCGGAATCCGAATCTCTGAATGAAATCGAAATAGATGTCGAGAGTGCCGCCGAATTCAATTCCAAGTCGCTACTTCCTTGAGTTCCACTGTCTGAATCAGAATTTTCTGCTTCAACCTGAGAATTAAATATTTTATCAGTTTCTACATATCATTTCACCCACGTTTTACATCAAACTTTTAAGCTAGTTCACCCAAATATTCGATTTAAATATGTTTCTGTTTAAAATATTATATAGCAGAAGATTCAATGGATACAAAAATATAAATATTTCTTAAAAATTTTTTAAAAACAATTATGTTATACTCTGGGATATTCTGAATAATATGCTTTTCCAGTGGGGACAAAATTTGACGATGTCCTTGATTCATCGTTACGACATCACTACGACAACTTTAGGACATCATATGTCCAATGTCCATATCTATAAAATATTTTTACGATGTCGAAAAGACATTGTCAAATCCTACGACGTCTTTACGACATTGCAAAGACATATTAACAGCATGGACATAGGATGTCTTTACGATGTTGTAAAAATGTCGTAACGATGTCGTAAAGACGTCAATTAATTGTATGCCCATTGAGCTTTTGCAGAATATGGCTTATAGTCACAAGAAAGAGAGCGCGCGAGGATTTCAAGGCTTACAAGTTTGGGCCATCAGAGAATATAAATTATGTGTTCTATTTCATGAAAAGGTCGATTTATGAATTACTTCTTAATGCACCAATATTTTGAATAAGTTTAAATTTTAAAAGTAAAAGCTAAAATACATCTTTCATACATCCTATGTCCATGTCATTAAAATATCTTTACGATGTAAAGGTGTAGGATTTGACTGTCGATTCAACATCGTAAAGACATCTTAATGACATGGAAACAGGATGTCGCAAAATTGTCGTATAGATGTCGCACCGATGTCGTAAACACATCTTCAAATTTTGAGCCCACTGGCTCCCAGTCTACTAATGAAGTTTGGAAGATATTCGCTATTCATCAAGAAAATATAAACGATTATTATCTATTGGACAAAAACACATTGTCAATATTATCATCCTGAGAACGTCTTAAAGACATCCTTATGGCGTCCATGTCAGTCCACTTGAGGTCTTAAAGACGTCTTATGTCCAAAAAAAAACGTATTTAAGACATGAGATGTTTTTGAGACATTAATTGAACTCACATGAACATCTTAGGGATGACTTTATGACGTCCGTAGAATCACAATATCTTTTTGTCCACTGAGTAGCCACAGCTTTAACTTTAAGCCACGAGAACAGGTGAATTCATGTGATTGTATTATAGGAAAATTCAAATTATTTTGGGTGAATTCAGATGACTTCATATATTTAAAATAACTTCAAGTGAATCTTGAAATTTCAGGATCCATTGACTTCTGAGAAATTTAAGTGACTTCAGATACTGCAAGAGACTGCATTACAAGC
Organism: Synergus coniferae; assembly: GCA_032164275.1. Taxonomy (NCBI): domain Eukaryota; kingdom Metazoa; phylum Arthropoda; class Insecta; order Hymenoptera; family Cynipidae; genus Synergus; species Synergus coniferae. The sequence continues at coordinate 8,644 of JAUEJJ010024134.1, forward strand.
GTACAGCTAAATTCAATAAATGTTAATGCTTTGGAAAATTCAAGACAATTTAAAAAAATTAAAAAAAAATTGAAAACAATATTCTAAAGAATCTAAAAAAATTCGAAAACTTTAATCTGCTGTCCAATATTTAATTTAGTTTTTTAAAGTTTCAATCAAATTAATTAAAACTTGCTTTGCATGTTAACATTTTTTTTAGTTTCATCAAAGTTACGGCCACATTAAGTTTGGATTTTTCTGGCTACTCTACTTTTTAAAATTTCAACAGATTTCGATAAGTCTTAATGAAAGTTAAATTTATTTATCAAATTTTCAATCAACTTCTAAAGTTCGAACTTAAAATCATATATATATAATATTACCAAAAAAAATATTTTATATATATGCGAAAATTACCTTTCGTTCTTCAGGTACATCAGTAAAGTTTTCTTCCTGCAAATTGTTGACCAACCGATTTAAAAGATTTTTTGTCCCCGATGAAGCGTAAGTAGTTTTTGATTTCAGTACGCACTTTTCGTTTAATTCTTGGATAATATCCTGAAGTAAATTGTTACCGTGCTGCTTTTGTTTTGATTGAGAGATATTTATCATTTCATTTGATTTGATTTTTCCATTGCTGAATCTCTCTGGAAGTGGTGGTTGACTATTTCTTTGCTCATCGTCTGAGGAAGAGGTAGAAGGCGACTCTGATATTCCCATTATCTTTCTGAATTTTCGGGAAAGATATTCCTCATTGTCTAAGTATCTGGAATTATGAGGACCCGAAGTGGTCACAGCGGCGAAAAGTTTAGGAGGTTTCGATCCACATTCATGGCAGATTTCAGGACTATCAGCACCGAAAGGCTCCACTTCTCCAATCCAGTAGGTCGATTCTTTCCAGTCTGAAAAACCACAAGCGAACATGAGCTTTAAACTTAGAAAATTAACATTTATGAGATTTCGTTAAGAATTTAGCCAGTGGGCTAAAGACTGTGAACATCGTAAGGACGTCCTTGAGGTGTTCCTATAGGACGTCAAATGTCAGTCCATCCTACGTCTCTACGACATGTAATGTCTTAAAGATGTCCTAAAGACGTTTTAAAGACATAGAAAGTTCTCGGAACATCTTTTGTACTGACATTAGACGCCTTAAGAGCATCCCTAGGATGTCCGAACGATACGTTCCAAAAGACATCTGTCGATTTATAATATTTATAAAAAATTATTTCTTCTTGCCTGAATCTTTGTTTCTTTTTAACGAACGACTACTCGCTAACGAATTGTAGAAACTTGAGCCTGAAGAAAAATCCAAATCAAGTTCTGGTCTTCTATGAAATGCAGAATTTACTGGGGAGGGAGTTGATTTACCCAATGCACTAGTGAACAATGTTTGCTGAGTGCCAATTGAAGTCGAATTAGCTATATTCTGAAAATGGAATAAAAATTATAAATCTTAAAATAGTTATAAACACTAAATAAAACTCGCGATTTTCATTTAAAGGGTCCAATTCTAATGGTTTTTAAACAGTTTAAAAAAATATCTCGAAATGTCGTCCATGAGTGAAGTTGAACACTTCGAAAACAACCCAATGGGCACAAAATTTGGGCTTCCTCTACCTTTAGGTACTCAAATTTGAAGAAATACTGTCGTGGGGTGCAGGTCTCGGCGCTCGGGAAAATAGGTATAAAAAATAAGCATTTTTTGACGCAGTCATTAAGTATATATAATAATTGTTATTTTACTTATATACACAGTACTTTTATGTATAATTTGAAACAAGAACGAATTAAAAAAATTAAAAATGGAGGAAATATAGGCCAATAAACAGGACCCTTTTTTGAAAATCCTTGCTAATGGTGTAACTAGTTTCGCTGTTAGACATTGTCTGAAAAATAAAATTTTTTTTTGCTCATTTAGAAAGGTGATAGTTATTGGGTAACGTAGGGAAAATTAAAAAAAAAAAAATTTTAGAAATGACAGCTGTTTGAATAAAAAATCTCTCATTTTAATTGAAATTTCTATCCAAGCCTACCTCTTGTTCATGCATGGCGTGTCGTCTTTACGACATCGTTTGTCTGTTACTTCTATTTAGTTCATATTGAAAGAGAAAGAAAAGTGGAGGTTAAAAGAGATAGGAGCGAATTTTTATTGACAAGAAGATAGAAAGGTGTGGACGAGAATAAGAGAGAGATAGAGAAGAGTATGGTAAAGAAGTGGAGATTCAAAGAGTTAGGCGCTATTTTGGTTAACAAGGAGTTAGAATGAAATAGAATGCAATAGGCGAGAGAAAAAAAAAAAATAGTGAAGTGTAGATTCAAAGAGATAGACGTGGATATGAGATTGAGATGGAAATAGGAAGGGATAGAGAACTGGAGATTGAAAGAGATAGAAGCGGATTGCTATTGATAAGGAGATAGAAAGGGATTGACAGGTATACACAAGAGATAGAAAGAGACAGAGAAGTGAGAATTGAAAGAGATAGGAGTGAACGGCGATTGCAGGGTAGATAGAAAGAGATATGTAGAGAAGTGAGGATTGAAAGAGCATTTAAGGTAAGTGTACCTGTTTGCGACAGTGCCCCTATTTGCGACAGTGCCTGATTAAATATAGTAAATTTAATTAATTTTTATGCTTAT
>JAUEJJ010024229.1:0-11246 GCA_032164275.1 Synergus coniferae
CTGCAAGATCAGTGGTTACCGGCAGCAACCCTGAGTAGTTGCAGCGGAGGGGATAGGGTACAAAGGCCTAATGGCTACGTGCGCTGAACGGGGATTTCCTGCCCTCTGGGAAATATAAATAATAAATAAATAATAATAATGACACGCCTACACACTGCCCTTTACCTCACACTCCGGAAAACTTTGGGGACACTGAATACTGTCTGTTAAGATTATTTACTCGGTAAATAATTATAGGTTGAGTTTAAAGCGAGGTAAATTTATTAATAAGAAATGGATAAATGCTATTCTCACAAAATGCTCTCGTTTAAGCGGTTCGAGGGAGGTAAAATAATATTCTCTGAAGGTCATGTGCATGCTAGCACCCGAATCTGCAATCCATACCTCTTTGTCGCTTTCAGTTGTGCTCAGGTAGAAAGCAGTGCCATCGCTAACGTAGGCTTTAGAGTAGTATTTTTCATTACTCTTACCTTCCTCGGCTTTCTTTGGACATTCTCGGACCCAATGTCCTTTTTCCCTGCAGAGTGAACACTTCGTCCTTTTCTTCAACTCTGTTATTCTTTTATTACCCTCACTTTTATTTTCATTAGGGTCTCTTCCACATTTTTCCGGTTTGCGACCGGGCTTCTTCAAATTTAACATCTGAATTTGAAGGGCAAGGGAAGTAACATTTTCTTCTACCTCGGAAAGACGCTTATCCTTTCGTATTAATCTTGCTACGAGAGCGTCCTTTTTTCTCTCCGCTTTTGGAGTACACTCCCATGACATTCGGAAAGTTGAAAATTTTGGTGGCAAGCTGCTTAATAACTTGGATTCCACCGCTGAATCTGCTGGCTTCTCACCTGCATCTGCAAGCTTTTTTACTGATACTTTCTAATTTTTCAACTAGTGTTGCAACTGGTTCTCATCGTCCTTCATACGAAACGGGTAAAATTGTTCCCACGCACTTTGTTTCACATCTTCACTACAAACACAGTATAAGTCCTTTAACTTATTCCACATTTCCTTTGGATTGGAGCAATTAATTAAATTTGGACGAATACTTTTCTCAACAGAACTGAGAAGAATCACTGATGCTTGGGAACGAGCTTTATCCCATTTCTTACATGCCGGCAACTCAGTAGCTTTATTTGGCTCTTCTTCCGTTCCATCGATGTAGGATGTGAGTTCTTTTGCTTTTGGAAGTATAGTAACTTCAAATTTCCACATGAGATACATAGTTCTTACCATCAAGTTTGGTTAAATCAAAAGATTCTTTCTCAGCCATGATAAAGAAAATTTCGCGTTGTTCCACAAAACACAACAATGAACACTTACCCGAGAAATAGGCACGTGACACGACACTACTCCGAAATTTTGAAATATCCGCGATGCCTAGCTTAGCTTTTTTTTTAATAATTTAAACACTGCCCGCAGTGTAAGCGTGCTGGGCCCATAACCTGTTAAGATTATTTACTCGGTAAATAATTATAGGTTGAGTTTAAAACAATGTAAATTTATTAATAAGAAAAGAAATGCGGTCTACTCGGTAACAGTTTCGCACTTACACTAAACATGCCTTGCACTCCTAGGTACAAGAAAAAGTGTCTTCGATGGTCAGAGGAATTTTCATTGTCAAAAAAAAATTCCAAGGCTGTAAGCAGACCTCTGTACAGATGTTTTCCAGTAAGTACAAACTCTAGTACAGGCTTTAGGAAAATTATAATACTTCATTCGACATTTTACTTCGCTGCCTCGTCCTCAAGATCAAACATGTAGTTACGCTCTAACTGCTAGCGGCGTAGACGCGAAAGTTCTTCTTCATCAGCACACTTCGACACCTCTCACAGCTCCAGATCGAGCAGTTCCAGTAGAAGTGGCACCAGTGATACGTCGGAAAAGCGTTCAAGGTATGCCCAAAGCCACAGCGGTGAGCGTTACCCGCGAGATGCGACCCCCAGATCACCCAGTCCTGTTGATCATGGCGACGAGCGTTACCAACAAGGTACGCCACGCAAAACAAGACCTGACGGTGAACGTAGCACTAGAGGTTCGTCACGTCAGAGAGAGGCCATTCCAGAAAATAGCATTTTCACATCCGAAGCTGTAAAAAATCACGACAGTACAAAATTCTCGTCAAGCAATGACGTCATCAGTTTCGATAAGGAGGATTCCGTCCTTAACCAATTGGGAGGGGATCCCTTCGCAAAAAAGTCGATCAGTAAGCCGATTAACCAGTCTGTCGCAGAATTGTGGTCCAAAATAATGAAAGTGGGCCTACAAGAAGAACAACGGAAAGATTTAGCTGACAAATACCCTCCTACAGAGAACTGCAATATGATGTCAGCACCATGTCTAAATCCGGAAATCAAAGTTCTCATCGGCGCAAATGGAATCAAAAAATATCAGTACCAATGCGCTACCCAAAATCAATTAGGGGCTGGATTGAGCGCTGTAGGAAAAGTTCTCACACTTCTTCTGGATCACTCAAAAACTAAAGATCCAAATGAGATGCTAAATGAGGTTAAAACATGCCTCGGTGATGCAGGGCAAATACTTACTGATTTGCACCACGGCATTTCTCTCACGAGACGATCTCTTGTCACCTCTGGCAGAGATCCCATAATCAAATCTGTTGCCGATGAAATTAATGTCGACACATCCCTATTTGGAGAAAAATTCTCCGAACGGTACAAAACGGCAAAGGCGATAGAGAAAGTGGGCAAAGATATCATTAAGCAGACATCAAAAAAGGACACTAGGAAGTCTGCAGGATATAACACATCTGCCTCAACATCCAGGTCCATCAATTTAAACCGGAAGGGCCCTCTCAAAAAGAACCCCTTGCGTCCCACGAAAGGAGGGCCATCGTCATATCGGAACCAAACAACGAAGAGATATTAAAGGTAAGCACAGTTGGAGGAAGGTTACAACACTTCTATTATTCCTGGAAAAAAATTAACGCCAGACCAATCTACATTGAGTACCGTCAAAGATTATAATCTGCCATTTAATCGAACGCCACATCAGGCATTCAAACCAAGTGGACAGAAATTGTCTATAGATGAGCACCTCAGAACTAAAAATGCAATTTTGCAACTGGAAAATAAAGGTGCTCTATCTCGTTGTGAACCGTGTCCTGGGGAATTTCATTCCCCTTACTTCCCAAGGCAAAAGTCTAACGGAGACGACAGGTTCATTCTGTACCTAAAACAGTTGAATAAATTCATAAATCCTCCGCATTTTAAAATGCAGGATATAAGAACACCACTGAGACTAATGTCAGCCAATTGCTACCTTGCTTCAATTGATTTAACAGACGCATACCTCTTAATCCCGATTTCTAAAGATCACAGGAAATTTCTTCGTTTTTCCTTTGACGGAATAAACTATGAGTTCACATGCATGCCATTCGGTTTGTGCACAGCCCCCTATACCTTCACAGAACTCATGAAGCCGGTTGCCTAAAAGCTCAGAAAAAAGGGAATAATCCTGGTAATTTATTTATATGACATACTAATTCTCTCTAACTCAGAAAAACAATGCACAATAGACATTACACTAACGATCGAATTGCTTGAATCTCTTGGATTCATAATCAATCTGCATAAAAGTGACTTAACCCCTTCGAAAAAGTGCAAATTTCTTGGATTTATACTAAATAGTGAGTCCTTTTGTATTGAACTCCCTGAAAAGAAAAGAAAATCGATTCTTAACTTAGCAAAACAATTCTTAAATAGAGATAGGTGTAAAATAAGAGAATTAGCTTAGTTCATTGGGACTCTGGTAGCAGCTTGTCCTGCAATAAGCTATGGGTGGCTCTACACAAAAAGACTTGAACGAGCAAAGTACCTCGCTCTACAAGAATCGGACAAAAACTTCAAAGCAAGCATGACTCTCTCACCTGAACTTAAGGAAGATCTGCAATGGTGGATTCAAAATGTAGAATCAACAAATAACCCAATTCGAAAACATACTTACTCGAAAGTAATATTTTCAGATGCTTCTCGTTCAGGATGGGGTGCATTTTGCGACGGTAAAAGAGCACATGGCTGGTGGGACCAGTAGGAACAATAATCTCACATAAATCATTTAGAATTGAAAGCAGCCCTTTATGGTCTAAAATGCTTTGCAACTGAATGCCACGATTGCAAAATCCTGCTGAGAATTGATAACACAACAGCGATTTCGTACATCAACAGAAAGGGTGGCATTTAATATCCAAAAATGACATCAATTAGCAGAGAGCTATGGCAATGGTGTGAAGAGAAAATGATATGGGTCTCCGCATCATATCTAAAGTCAAAAGAAAACAAAGAGGCTGACGAGCTGTCACGAATTCTACCCCAGGAAACGGAGAGGGAACTAGCGAACTGGGCGTTCGAAAAAATGGTAGCGAGGTTTGGACAATTCGACATAGACCTCTTTGCATCAAGGGTCAATGCAAAATGTCAAAGGTCTTGGCATAGAGATCCGGACTCAGAAGCTGTTGACGCATTCACTGTAAATTGGTCTGATGTTTATTTCCTTGCGTTCCCTCTCTTCTGCTTAGCTTTTCAAGTTTTGCAAAAAATGAAAACTGACCTAGCAGAAGGGGTTGTCATAGTTCCATTATGTCCATCACAAGCGTGGTACCCCCTTTTCACCTCCCCAATGATAGGGAAACCAATAATTTTTTCCCCTGATAAAACATTATTGCGCTGTCCTTTCAGGAAGGAGCATCCATTGTCCAAGACGCTTACCCTGGCTGCCACGAAATTATCCGGCAAGCCCACATCGGTAGAGGAGTACCGGAAGAAGCAATAGAGGTCACACTTTCTTCTGTTACAGAATCGACCTTAAGGCAATACAGCAAGGGACTGAAGCGCTGGTGTGGGACTTCTGTAGTAGGAATAAAGTTTCAACATTTAGTGGCTCTACTACAGATGCACTGAAATTCTTCTCAGAATTGATGACTGAAATCGGATCTTACAGTACTCTCAACATATACCGAGCAGCGATATCACTACTCACGGAAAACGAACTGGGGAAAGACGCCAGGATATCCAGATTCTTCAAGGGAGTTGCAATAGTAAAACCACAAAAGTCGAAATACACGACAACCTGGGACCCCACACCAGTCCTCAACCACCTAGAAATCTTGTACCCTAACATGGACATTACGTTGGAGCGTCTTACGAGAAAATTGGCGACCCTTTTGGCTCTGATAACGGCACAAGGAGTGCAGACGCTGTCCAAAATCGACTTGCAAAATATATGAATAAGAATCAACCAACGCTACACATTCCTTTCTTCAAAAACAAAAAGAAACTTTGTGCAGCATCAGCTCCATCGACATATATAGAAAGAACGTCTCAGATAAGAGGCAATAATAATAAAATCTTTTTAAAACGTTTAAAAAACCACACCACGAAGCGACAACGCAGACATTGAGTCGCTGGATTAAACAGACACTTAAAGAAAGTGGTGTGGATACTAATGTATTCTCAACTCATAGCACTAGGCATGCTTAGCCTAGCACTCATAGCACTCAACATCCTTAACAGCAAAAAGAGGAGTCAACATCGACGTCATCCGCAAAGCAGCAGGATGGAGAAAACTTCCAACGTATTTGCAAGATTTTACAACAGGCCTATTGCTCCAGAAGGAGACTTTGCATCGGTCATTGTAAATGAGCAAACCTTCAGCTCATAATTAAATTATGAATAAACAGTGTGTGTGTCGAGTACGTACAGCAGACAAGCTGGAAAGGGGGAACATTAATTATCTCCGCATCGGCGTAGACAAAAAATTTAAAATTAATTTAGCACATAAATAATTATTCTATTTAAATATAGCTCTTTTTGTAAATTCTACCAGACATTGATTTTTTTACATACAACCTTAAGATTAGCGGCACTGTCTTAAATCAAATGTCACATGTATACCGACACGACATTTCGTAATAGCAAATGTTCTCATTTTAAATAATCTCAGGATGAAAAGAATCAAATATATATAAGATTCCAACATTTAATAACTATTCCATTGCAATATGATCTCTTACATACGTCAAATCAGATTCCTCCTTCATAAATTGTTATTAAAAACATAAAGTTCAGAGCGGCACTGCGGCAAAGGCTCATAGACATTCCATTGGCACCGGATGTCACTCACACATTTATAATAACAAATGTTCTCTAGACTAAACATTAAAAAAAATAAGACCTGCAAATTTATAAACAAATTCCTTCTTGAATTGTCAAAAGCGGTTCCCACGGTCTGAAAGACTCATAAACGGATGTCGCTCACACATTTATAATAATAATAAATTATCTTTATTAAACAATCCCAAGGCGACATTTAGACACATTTAATCTTTTTTAAATTAAGTTGTAGAAGACTTATGTCATCATTTATTTAAACAATTTCAAGATCACATTTAGACACATACCAACATGTTTAGTACGGACACGAACCCTTTTACTACTGATAGGTATCATCGAACGTTCTCGAGTGTCGGTAAGTGTCGGTAACAGGAATCGTGGCTTAGAACGCCCCCTGCCTATCTACTCGCAGTTATTAAATATATAAAATAATTGTTATATTACGGATGTACATGGTAGTTTTATGAATAACGGAAAATAATAACTAATAAAAAAAATTTTTTAATGACGGAGATATGTTTTTTTTTTTTCAAAACTACTTTTTTTTTAACTGGTGTACACGATATTTCAAAATCTACGCAATCGATTTTGTTAAAATTCACAACTCTTCTTCCTTATTATACTTGCTATCGGGTGACATACAATTTTTTTGGTTGGACACCATTTCATAAGTTATGAATTTTTGAAACTCAAAATTTCGATTAAATTGAGAGATTTCTTGTCCAAACAGCTGTCATTTCTACAAATTTTTTTTTTTTTAATTTTTCCTACGTCACTCGATAGCTATTACCTTTCTAAATAAGCAAAAAAAATTGTATTTTTCAGACAATGTCTAACAGAGAAATTAGGTACATCATCAGCAAGGATTTTTAAACAAGGGTCCTACTTAGTGATGGCTTATATCTACGCCAGTTTTTAATTTTTTTAGTTCGTTCTTGTTTCAAATTATATGTACATAAAAGTACTATTTATACAGGGTGTGCCATATTTTATGTCGATATGTAAACATTGAATAACTTCTAAAAAAAACAACCGATTTCTATATATGAGGTATTTTTGTTCAATTTAGTCCTTTACAATTTATTTAGACAAGGTTTTGAAAACAACATCAATTAAATGGCCGCCTTTGTTGGTAACAGCAAAATGTGCCCTTTTTGCTGCGTTTTCCATTACCTTTTCGATCATCTCGGGTGGTATAGCGATAATTTCAGCTCGAATGTTTGCCTTGATCTCGTCAATGGTCTGAGGCTTGCTGGCGTATACTTTGCTTTTCAAGTAACTCCACAATATAAAGTCCGGAGGGGTCAAATCTGGTGACCTGTGTGGCCACTCAATGTCGCCTCTCTTTGACATCAGACGTCCAGGGAATTTTCCTTGCAGAAACTGAATTGTTTGATTTGCGCACCGTCTTGTTGAAACCAGTAATCGTCAAGACCTTTTTCACGCATTTGCGGGCAGACATAGTGAGCCAACATCCACCGATGTCGATTTCCATCGACCGTTTCGTTTTCTCTGAAAAAATATGGCCCAATGATGGTTTTGGCCTAAACGCCAGCCCACACAGTCACTTTTTGATCATACAATGGCGTTTCATGGATCTCGTGTGGATTCTCCGTTCCCCAAATGCGCGGCAATTTTGCTTATTAACGCCAACAGAGAGTGTGATTTGGGCCTCGTCGGACATCAAAATTTTCTCCCAAAAATCAGGTTCAGTGTCAACCATTCGAGCGACTGTTTGGCCGTATTCCAAGTGACGTGGACAGTCTGTTGGCAATATTCTTTGTGTTAATTGCACTTTATACGGAAACAAATGCAAATCATCATTCAAAATGCGTCGCAAAGTGGTTCTACTGACGCCAACATGCTGAGCGCGATGACGATACGACATTTTGGGGTTCTCCGCAACGCTCTCTCTGACCACTTAATCCAGTTCATTGGAACGTCTTGGTCGTTGATGAACGGCATGTTGATGATCTCCTACTGTCCCATACTCAATAAAATTCGATACCAAACGACGAATAGTGTTGTCAGAAGGCGCCTGTTGGCCACGATATTTTCGAAGACGATATGCACGTTGAGTTAACACAACTGAACGACTATTTTCAATGTACAGCGTCACTATTTCGACGCGTTGTTTCAGTGTAAAGCGATTCATTGTTAAAATTGTACTGAATTGACGTTTCAAACAAACGCTTAATCAAGTCAATCTGTTGACAAATGTCAAAGTTATTCAATGTTTCTATACCGACATAAAAGATGGTGCACCCTGTATATGTAAAATAACAATTATTTTATATACTTAATGACTCCGTAAAAAAAATGCTTATTTTTATACCTATTTTCCCGAGCGCCAGGGTGATGTAACTCCTTAATTCAAACAAATTCTTTTCAATTAAATAAACAGTTAAGAATAAAGAATAAAAGAAAGAAAATTTTCTTGTTTATAAAGAAATTTTTACTCTGAGTTATTAAAATAAAAGTTTTGATTTAAATCAAGTTTTTTTCTGAGTATACGTAAGCCAGAGAGCTCGAATTTATTGCATAAAATTAGTGACTCCGATAAGTATTGTTCATTAGGTATTATGTATAGGTACTTATTGATTGAGTATTACGTATACTAATTAATAAATAAATTAATTAGTCATAAAACTCAACGCCATTTTGCATATAACGATACATTCGGTGACTTTTTTACATTTTCATCAGAGAAAATGTATTAGATTTGTCTAAAATTTGACCTCCCCCCCCATTTTTGTCAAATGTCCACGTTTTGAGATGCCCTGAAACCAAAAAAACATGTTTTTAAGAATGACGTGTCTGCCTGTGTATCTGTAGATTTTTTTTGTGAGCACGATAACTTTCGAAAGAATTGACCGTTTGGATTGGCCTTTGGTATACATACTCTTTTAGTGTCCTAAAATGAAGGTCAAGTTCGTTATCCAGCCATTTCGGATAAATATTCAAAAAATTGGAGCATTTTGAAAATTGTTGAAACCACTTTTTTTTTAATTTACGGATTCTATGTATGGATGCTCCTAGTACTCAAAAAGTAATACAATTTATTCCTACGACTTTTTTCGATAAAAAAATAATTATCAGACTTATGACATTTCGAAAATTCAAAAAAACGAAAAAGAATTACAATTTTAAACCAAACAACTTCTTGAATTTTTTTTAAAAAACGAAAATTCAAATTTTAAGTCAAATAACACGAGATACAGAAAAAGTAAGGAACATAATTAATGGTCTTTAAAAGATCTACAAATCTTCCTTTGACGATTTTTTGATGAAGTAAGTAGTTTTCGTTTAAATCGTGAAAACTGTGTATAAAACATAAAAAATAAACTTTTCCCGCTAAAAAACGTGAGATATATGTGAAAATAGTACAAAATTAATATAAATAATCGAAGCTTGACGATCAAATATTCCAGAGCACGAAGCGCTATGAAGAAATCGCACGTTGTAGGCGCGCTCCAACTTGTTAACTATTTATTTGTAGATACCTATTGTACGGAGAACAGGGCCGAGTGCGAAGCGCGAGTGTTCTGATGAGAATGTGTTCCTTAAGGTCGATAGAACTTTAAATAAATGAGTTCTCTTCATTTAAAAGAAAAATAATTAAATCAATAGCGTCGTGAAGCGCGCAAGCGTCCCGAAGGGCGCAAGCGTCGCGAAGGGCACAAGCGTCGCGATGCGCGCAAGTGTCCCGAAGGAGGCAAGCGTCCCGAAAGGCGCAAGTGTCCCAAAGGGCGCAAGGGTCGCAAAGCGCGCAACATGGAGCGCGACGTGTTCTGAGAATGTACCCGCGAAGCGGGCAGATTTTTCTTTTAGGGTTTACGTGAAAAATATTTGAGTGTCCCGGTTTTTCGTCGAACCCATCTGTTAACCCTAAGAAAAATCATTGAAAATCATGCCAAGGGTACGAAAAAAGTCAATCCATTTAAATATTTTACACTCTCTAAAACTGGATCAGTCAAATTTCACTGATTCTCAGTGACTCTATTCTCATGATTTTAATCAGTGAAAATCCACTAAGAATCAGTGAAAAATCACTGAAATTTTCAGTCATCCTCATTAAACTACTGAAAATTTCAGTGACTTTTCACTGATTTCCAGTAAATTTATCACTGATTAAAATCATGAAAAATGAGTCACTGAGAATCAGTGGAATTTGACTGGTTATCAGTGAAATTTCACTGATTCAAGTTTAGAGAGCAGAGTTATCCATGATCTCGGCGGCCAATTGACATCGCCAAAATGTGGCGCGAAAATTGGCCACGCTAAAATCACCATTTTTGTACACTTGAACCTCACAAATGTCAACCCCCCACATACGTCAATAAATTCCTCCCTCACATGTCAACTTCATCTCCACTCCATCCCTCACAAATGTCTTCTTACTCAACTGCGCATGCGGGGCACTGTCGGCATCTAATTGGCGCGAAAGTTAAAATTGTAAAACGCAATACATTTGCGGGGGCCTCAAGTTTAGAGTAGTTGACATATTCGGGTAATAGATAATAGAGTAATAGGTTTTAACAATTTTAACGCGTTGTTCGATGGTTAAATGATGAATTATCGTAAATATTAGACGACAAACTGATGAAATGACACTTGGAATTAAAGATATGTTTGACAAATGACAGATGGCAGCACTACGGTTATGAAACTACGAAATGGATAATTCTGACAATTGCATGCTTATCCATATTTATAACGATATTTTTAAATATGGAAGACGCATTTTATAACTCAAGATATTATGAAAAATACACAAAACATTTTTACAATAACAGTATATAATATCTGATGACGCAAGTATAACCATCAACATGTTATTACTATGGAGGAAGTGTTAAAAATATCAGTCAATTACAAAGTTGTCAGTGAATTATTGTGCCTTGGTTAGTCGAGATTCTATGGGAGTGAGAGAGAAAACTATCTGTCTTTCTTTCTCACTCCTGAAGTATCCCCACTCTCCGCGATGCAACCCACGCTACTTCTCTTTAGTACACTACCCTGCTTAAAATTCCGGATAGATTTCGCATGGAGAATAGACAATAAGGAGAGCAAACTAATGGAACTGAAAATGAACCATTTTCTGTTGCCAGAAGTTCGCAC
>JAUEJJ010024285.1:0-11240 GCA_032164275.1 Synergus coniferae
CCATAAAACCTTTCCGGTTTTATGGCGTCAAGGCATAGAAGTCTAGCTCAGTCTCAAATACAAGACATGAAAATTTTGTTTGGCTGGGTTCGGTTTGTCTTGAACATGTCTTGACTCAAGTCGGTCTGGAGTCGAAAAATTTTTACACGGGATATTCAAACCTTCTAAAACATTATTAATATCTCCTTGCAGAACTCGAGAGCATCCACTTTGCAATCAGCTCACTTTGATTGCAGTAATCTTATCCGGGAAACCTATACAGAAGGAGAGGTTTAGAAGAAGCATCGATTGAAATTGTTTTGAACTCTTTGTCAGATAATACATATAAACAATATTCTTCAGCTTTGAAAAAGTGGTATTCTTTTTGTAAATCTAATAATCAAGATGATTTTAATGCGGACTTGGTCTTCATTAGAATCGCTAACGCTAGAAAGACTAACATTCAAATTAGCAATGTTGCTGGCATTAGGCACAGGATTTAGAGTGCAATCTTTATCATTGTTAAAACTAGAAAGGATAAAAATATCCTCAGAGGGGGTACAATTAAGAATTTTCGATTTAATTAAGACTTCGAGACCAGGAGCAACACAACCGTATGCGTTCTTACCGTTTTTTCAGAATACTCGTAGATCTCAGATTTGTATTGCAAAAACTATCATTCATTATATTGATCATACAAAAACATTAAGAAACAACGAACAGAAATTATTTTTGCCAATAAAAAGGCCCCATAAGGCAACATCGTAGACCATTAGTAGATGGCTAAAATCAATATTAAAACAATCTGTAAAATAGATGAGCATTTTACAAGCCACTCTACGAGGCATGCTTCGACTTCTAAAGCTTTTCAAAAAGGCTTCAGTATTGATTAATAAGATTTCACTAAAATGTAATATATTGTGTTAATAATCTGATAATAAAGGAAATTTTTCAATATATTAACGGGTAATATCATGTTTATTTTTACTCTAAAGTTAATCTCTGAAGAACAAGGAACGAAGGATAATTAAAGATCAAACGAACTTACAAGTGAAGTTCAATCATAATTATCCGAGTTCCTTGCTTGAAGAGATTAATGTTCCACCCGTTATTACTAATTAAATAATAAGTAATAACCCACCCATTATACACTAAATGTGTCTTTAACTCTGAACTATAATGACTTACCGATCTTACCCGGCGCTGCAGGGAATATTCAATATAGGTTTCGGTTTTCAAAAGACTCTAAAAAGTGGCGTCATTTGGTGTCGGAGGACCGCACTACATATAGTTAATCTCTGAAGAACAAGTAACGAAGGATAATTAGTATTAAATCATGTTAAACCATATATCACTTAAAATTTAAGCTATACTTTGATATTCAACGTTCTAAACTTCTTGGTGATAGATAATTCGTATGTGCATCAATTTAATAACCAAGAAATATTTCAAATAATCCTTGAGAACACATACATTAATCATGATGTCTCCTCTATTTTTTTCTATAATAAAATATCATCATAAAACTTGTTTTTCTTCTTTCTAAACGTCACAGACATAAAATTCTTCTCTTGCCACAACTGTTTCTCTGTACACAAAAAGATATTGAAAATCGTATGCAAAAATCAGTCACCATTTGATAATAAATTTCCTTTGACAATGACTTTGACATTAAAAACAGAAAATGTAATTTTCTTTGCATAAATACATTTTGAAATATTTTTTATCCTGTAATAAATTATTTTTATATTGAATAAAGGGGAGTAAAAATGAGACCAGAACAATATTATTGCATTTGAAAGTTGAAGGTTGCGTGGGTGCGTCGAATTAAAAAAGTGGGACATCCTGGAGAGTATATCTCGAGTATCGAGATTTTTTCTTCCACTCCTCACGGATTTAGGACCATAGAGATATATTCGTATCGAACATTGCGAGTATATATAACTGATAAATCGATTAATCCCCAAAGAATTTTTTCCTGATCATAGAACATTTGAAGGACTTTCACACAACGGTCACTCTATTACTTGCGAAATAAATTGCGACAGTCTAGCAAGTTTATTAGAGTACGAAAGCTCCGTGGAATTCAAGGCTTTCAACTTCTTCCTGTTTTGATTTGACTAATTGTAAGTTACGAAAATTAAGATTATCATTTTCTCCAGAAGTTATAAAACATGTTTACCCATTTACCCTTTTATTACATATATATATATATATATATATATATATATATATATATATAAGTACTTATATATACATATATATATAAGTATTTTTACAACTGCTCGGCAGTAGACATTCCATGAGTTCATTTGCATTTCGAACTTTCCCTTGCATTAGCCTTGCCCAGATAGGATCTTGATAAATGCCAACCTTCCTACCCTCTCTCAAATCAATGCCACGTATCATGTTTCTTGACCGAGATGATCTGAGCACTCTAATTATAATTCCAGATTGCATCAAAAGTATAACAATAATGTACTAAGAATGAGATCAGTTTAGTTTTATTCATGCATTGTCTTAATTTTCGATAGAAATGTACTGTCATATAACTCATATACATTATGATTATGTCACTATGTAGTAAAAATTATTACTGGTGTCACCATAATAATACATATGTTATGTGGCGTGCATACATCAAGAGCGTTGACACGCAGGTGAAAAATAGCCATCGGATAATGCGAGATTAATACCGTTGATTTGCAATTATTTGAAACTAATGTGGGCTTTGTTCGACCTCATTTCCCTCAGGATGACTAAAGTCTAAGTTTAATATAATAACAGAAAATTTTTCAACCTAATCTGAGTAGATTATGAGTGTTTGCCTCATCGACTTAGTTAAGTCGAGATGCAATTGTTTGAAATTCAGATTTTCAATGCTGCCATTCTTGTATCAGAGTATATCCACATTATATGTAGGATGTATTGAGGGATTTATTTATATTGGAGGGTAAATTTTTTAAATGAAACTTTTTATTGAGAAAGGATTAATGAAATCAGCGGGGGTGCGTGCAGGTGTGCGTAAGGTTAATTTGGCTTCAGGCCTCGCTTCAGGCGGATTGTTAGAAGGTCTATAATACTTTCGCCAGCACTATTATATCCTCCGGCAAAATGCTTGGGGCATGTTGAGGTACCTATACTGTGACCGCGCGCCTGCGATAACATAAGACGATATATACTCGTATGGGCGAACTATAATGGACCAACCATAAGTTCTGCAATTGCTCTTGTAAGAAAGTCTAACGACTCCTAAAGGAGGTTGCAACGTTTCCCTGATGAATTTCCAACTGGAAGAAAATTCCAGTAGGAAAAGCAATTGCACAATAATTCACAATTGGTCAAAACCTATATAAATTCTGGTGAAAGCATAACATTATTGACTTTTTATGTACTCTTCAGAATTTAAGATTTTTTCAATTAACAGAAAAGGATTCATTTACTTATAGAGTTACGCTACTTATGTTATATATACATCAGTTGAAAAAACGCAAGTAAAATGAAAGTATATAATAAGACTTTTACACAATTTTTTTACATTTATGAAATACTTCTATTTGTGTCTCTTGAAATGGAGCAGTTAGGTCGTTACCAATACCAAGCAAAACGAAAGTAATATATCCATTTCATTCCCGCTATCTATTATCATAAAAAAGATGCATCTTTGTAAAAATGATTTACTTACAGAATTTCTATATCCTTATAATAAAGAATAATATTTTTAGCTAACCTGTAGTTCAATGTCAATCATGAATTGAATCAATTGACTTTAGTGAATCAATTAACCAACAGGTATTGTTACCTTCTATTATTGCGTCAACATAATTTATCTTTGATCAGAGAAAAAATATTACGATATACTTTTTGCACATGACGTTTGACGCTCGATTTAGGCATCTTTGACGGAGTGTTGATAAAATGTATTTTTTCAACCTGTATTAATCTAGTGACCCTTTTCCCACCTTCGACCTACTTCAGAACTCCAGAAGATTTAATTATAATAGTAGAGTTACATATTAATGCGACTAAAAAAGGCAATTTTTAGTTATCTCAACATATCTTGTTTTCATAAGGACACTCCCTCTGAGGATTATCCAGAATCTTGGTTTAAACTTCCGTACAAGTTAGAGAAATTTAAACAATGAGATAAGAGAAATGTAAAAAAATGTTAATATGGATAATAATTATTTATTTTCTGTTATATATCAACACAAATTTGAATCTTGCTGTAGAACAGCAAAGCCAACAAGTTTTCGAGTTGTCTCGAGGGCATTTGAGAAGTCGAGAGTCCCTCTAAAGCATTTATGAATTGCACTCCTGACGCATGTACTATTTACATTCACTTCAATTTTATCTTACGTTGATGATTTCTTCAACATTATATATCTTTAACCTACAGCAACTGAATTTATAATTTTGCAAAAAGAAAGTAAAATTACGTGAAGCGTATTAGGAAAATTAAATTTTTCTTGAAGTTAATTGAAATTTTCTTTGTGGGATTTATTTATGTTATTTTTTATTTACATTTAAATGAGCTTTATTATATGAATTCAGAAAACATTTTCCGGTTGACAGTGGTGCTTGTTGGAGCGTGCGATCCTGACCATGAAGTTTGCTCGTGCATAACGAGTAATAGGCACGACTTCTTTGAAGGTGAAGTTACAACTATATTATAATAAGGTGTAAATCTGCAGATTAAGACCGAAAGATTTGCGGATGGTATTGAAATTATATTAAAGCACTCGATGCAGGCATGAAATTTAAAATTTCGTCTTTTAAAAGGATTTTTATAAACTATATAAGTAGTATAAGCTGGAAATCATCAGCCGCAGACAGATTAACTTGGAACTGTTATTTAAATATTAAGTAATAAATGCGAATCACTCTTCTCTTTGTGAGACAGGTCCGAATTTATAGTAATCGCTTAATCCCCTAAGGCTTTGCTGAAATTAAAAGTAAAAGATCTGCCAACTAATGGGAGAGAAAAATAAATATTAACAATTACATAAAATGTTTCCGCGTGTACATATTCTTTTTTAAACTTCAAGCGATTAAGTTTAAAAAATAAATGAAAAAATTCACTTTAAGAAGCACTAATTTAATTATTTCAATGAAAGCTATTGAGAACGAAACCTTGAGTAATTCTAATAAATTCTTGTGTATCACCTCGTTTGAAAAACGCGGTATTTGATCTTCGGTGTCATCGTAAAAGTAATCAAAGGAGATGTTTTCCTATATCGGATAGAATGTGATTCATGTAAAGATGTGGTCGACTTTGAACGAGTTTCGCCAATAAGGTATGACTTGGTAGTTGGTACGTGCCAGTGGCTAGGCCGATCTGTACCTCTGTTTCATGACACCAAAAAATATCAAAGTATTTTTCTTTTTAATGTCATTCAATAGCTTCTGTAACGAGTTACTTTCTTTCCCATTTTGTTTCGTACGCACAAAGAAGTTGTCACGTACGTGTTTTGAAATTCTTGAAAACAAAAAAAGCCGGGTTGTAAAAAAATGATGCCTCGTTCCACTTAAATTGATCATTTATTTGATTGAACTAAATTCTAAGGAACATATATGGACAGTTTAGAATACATCTAGTAAACTATAGTGAATCGCGATACAGAGAATGTACTTAGAAAGAAAAGTGTCCCGATCGCACCTCTGCAACGGCTAACGACTGACTCAGGGATGCTCAGGGAGTCAGGGACTCAGGGTCCCACGGGCCACGGGCCACGTCCCAACCCAAGGGCGAAAACCTCGAGAGGTCAGTTTGGGCCCTTTGCAGTGTTGTCAGGAAGACATTTTCGTGAAAATTCATAAGAAAGGCAAAATCTGACAACACCGTCATTCCGTCAATTAACAGGGTTCGCCAGATGACGGTTGCCCCGTTAGGACTAACCTTGAGCCGAGTGCTGCGAAAGACGAGGTGGTTTATTAGGGCCATTACAATTTTAAGAAACGTGCCTAAAACTTTATAACCCTACCTAAGGGAAAGTATCCCAAGTTTTTATACAGAGGATGCTAAGGCGTGAGAAAATTGGAAAAAATATAAAATCCTAAACAAGAATTTCTAAAATGAAACTGTTCAGAACCGAGGTCTGAACACATCTGATCTTGGGAATCTACCTTGTATTTACTGCCTTTTGATTTGTATGCTTCAACACAGCAAGCAAATTTATAGCAGCTACTCTGAATTTTCTCACAATAATAAAAAATCAATTTAAGAAATTGTTAAATTAACACAAAAGTATTAGAGAATGAATCTTATAAGCACATACTTAAATAAATCTTCTCTCCATTATATAAATTCATATTTCAATGGCACTTTGTCAAAAAAGAAGATCGACGATTACACCAATATTTAAAGAGAAAGTATTCTGATATTTAGCGGAATAAATTAACCTTTCGGCAAAGTTCAATTATATTGACTCATATTGACTTATGAGCTTTAAATATTTCAAAAAGTTGAATGAACTCTTCCTATTATGATTTTTACATTCTCATCAGAGAGAATGTATTAGATTTGTGTAAAATTTTACCCCCCCCACCCGTTTTTGTCAAATGTCCACGTTTTGAGACCCCCTGAAACCAAAAAACATGTTTTTAGGAATGTGTGTGTGTGTGTGTAGATTTTTAGTTTGTGTGCACAATGACTCGAAAGAATTCACCGTTTAATTGGATTGGCCTTTTGGATACTCTTTTATTCAAAAAGTTAAAGTATTTTGAAAATTTTTGAAACCACATTTTTTTTAATTTACAAATTCTACGTATGGATGTTCGTATTACTCAAAAAGTAGAACCGTTTATCCTTATGACTTATTTCGACAGAAAAATAATTATCAGATTTATGACATTTCTAACATTCAATAAAACAAAAAAAAATGACAATTTGAAGCCAAACAACGCACGATATGAAAAAAAGTCAAGAACTGAAAAATATTTCTTTTTGAACGCTCTACACGTATGACTTAAAAAATTTGTGAATTCTTTTGAAAAAACGAAAATTCAAATTTTGTGCCAAATAACGCGAGATACAGAAAAAATAATAAGGAGCATAATTAATTGCCTTTAAAAGATCTACAAATCTTCTTTTGACCATTTTTTTATAAAGTAAGTATTTTTCGTTTTAATCGTGAAAACTGTTTTTAAAAAATAAAAAATAAAATTTTCCCGACAAAAAACGTGAGATATGAGAAAATATTGCAAAATTAATATAGGGTGGACCATCTGTTAGTACAAATTTGATTTGAAAAAAAAATACACCTCTTTCGATGTGAAATTGAAATAATTTACTGAAAATGAATGATATATACATGTCATTTATAAATGAAAAATTATATCATTTAATAACTGAGAGCAAAGACCTAAATTTTGGCCCGAGTGTTGATCTATATATAAGGCTTGAATTGTTCGTGGGGAATTAGTATACAGTTTACTTTTCAAATAATAACCTCAATGAAAAAAATCCGAAGTAGTCAAATCGCACGATTTTTTTGGCCAATTCACATTGGAGTTCAGAACGATTTCATGGCATACTGATGGACATTTTGTGCCCAAAATTGGATGAAATGGATGAAGACGATCTTTGGTTCTAATAATTTCCAGGAATTCCGATGAGAATAGGCCACCAAGATCGTGCCATATGAACTCTTCGAATTTTTTTCTTTGGTGTTATTTGAAAAGTAAAGTGCACGCCAATTCCCCATGAACTATTCAAGCCCTAAAGAACACATTCAAAAAAATTGAGTCCGTTTCCCCCAGTTTACTGGACAGAGTCATCGAAAATTTCGACCATCAGATATGCAGGCCTGTATAAAGAACCGTGGTGGATACTTAAATGATATAGTTTTACATTTATAAATGGCATGTATATACCATTCATTTTCAGTAAATTATTTTAATTGCACATTGCAAAAAGCGTGCCTTTTCTTCAATTTAAATTCATACTAACAGATGATTCACCCTATATAAGTAATCGAAGCTTGACGATAAAATATTCCAGAGCACGAAAGTGCTACGAACAAATCGTGCGAGGTTTATGTCAAAATAATATCGAGCGCGAAGCGCGAGTGTTCTGATGAGAATGTGTTCCTTAAAGTCGATAGAACTTTAAGTAAATGAGTTCTCTTCATTTAAAACAAAAATAATTAAAACAATAGCGTCCCGAAGGGCACAAAAACGTTGCGAAGCGGGCAGATTTTTTAGCCTAATATAAATGGAATTTACAGTGAAATTAGAAAGATTGTATTTATTTTTAGCGCGAGATTTAATACCTTTCGGATCTCAATGTCAATTTTAGTAACATATTCCCATAATCTGCCCAAAACCAGGAAATTGACAATGGGCTCTTAAAGAGAGTTTACAACTTGAACACCGATTACCTTGAAAATTTATGGAGAATTAAATACAAATTGAATCTTGCACACCCTCAACTTACTTGAGGGAAATGCTTGATTTTTGCGTAGATAGATATTTGCGATAGTTAAGAGTTAGCTGTTAAAGTTTCGCTTTCACGCGATGTGCTCACATGCATGCTCACATTCGAGAGGCCTGGACGACGAACAGCTGTTGATTATAACTCTCGCTTTCAAATAATTCCGCTTTTTGCGTTCATTGTCCAATTTACCAAGAATAATCATCCCGAGAGATCTAATTATGCGTTTTTTATGATTCATTCAGTTTCTTTATCTCAATATTCACACATTATAGATCTCTTATTCTTCAAGAGCATTCAAAAAGTTGCTGGAAAACTCTCTTCAGTATTTGGGGCCTAAAATATTTAGGAAAGTATATCAAATAAGAAGCAATAACTTTGACTATATATAAAATTTCAGGTACTTCAAGCAGTCTACTTCGAAAGGTTCCATTTAAAAGATCAGATTTTTATATTTTAAGTTAAGGAAGAGTCCTTCAAAATATTCATTCCCAGCATAATACATATAGAATATAATTGCTTACGACTTCCCTTTCGATCATCGAAGTTATAAGCAGCGCTTGATTCATGAGGAATATTAGGGCGAGGTACCTTGAGCAGGTGAGTTCCCAATTGTGACGTGATTCTGGAATCAGAGAAAGTGGTGTGTACCTGAATGTACACATATAAGAACACGTATGCGAATTCATTATTCCTCTGTGTGAGTACATGGATGCTGCAAGAAAGGCCCACGCCCTGGCATGTGCGTATAACGATCGCAAAACACTCTGTCTCAGAGACTGCAAACATGCAGTCACGAAATCTCCGAATCTCACCTGTATTACGTAATGGGAGCAGACAAGGGCCACCTCTACAGATATAAATTTTCGAGAGTCTTTAATGTATCTGTCTGGGGATTTTAGTGCCTCATTTTTTACTGTCCAAAACATTTTTGTCACCGCATAAATTACTAGAAGTGGAGTAAAATTCGATGGTTTTCAGATTTCATGCGGGGAAGATGCTAATTAGAAATGGGAGAAATGAATCAAACCGTAAAACGACCCACTTGTGCATTAACGTTTTTACATTCCTAGTCAGAGATTAAAAACCATTAAACTTTTCTATTTAGGATGAAAGACGTGCAATACCCTATTGTTTCTTCACTCCCTTATCTCTCTTCCTGATGAAGAGAATTTTTTCCGATCTTTTCTGATACAGAATCTATCGGCACGTCTGTGCAATTATCGGTTTCCCGTTAGACATCACTATCCTTCGAGTCTCGCAATAACGTCCTTCGACCTGTGAGAAGGACGTCACCACAGGTTCTATTTTGATTCTGAACCGTTAGAACCGGACGTAATTCCTGTCTTCGAATTATCTCATAGGTCGTATTTATGTTCGCATGTAAAAGCCTTTCACGTTGATGATATCATTTTTATTATCCTCGATGAAAAAAATGTCAATTTATTTTTAACTTTTTCACTATATGGTATATGAATAAATGTAGGCTGTATTACAATTTTAAATTTATTATCGAATTTATTGAATTTCTGATTTCGTAAGACTCGTGAAATTCAAGAAGCTTTCCACATTCGGAATGTTGAGTGAGAACAAAACGTACAAAACTAGGATCATAAATCGACTCCCTTGGACCAATGTTCGACGTCCGCATCGAGTCTATAATTCACTCGGTACACTGATCAATCGACATTGAGACGCAAACCGATCCGATCATTAGAATCGAATAGTGATTGAGTAATCAGTCTGTCGTCGTTGTTACTAGTCCTTAAAGGATTTGACATCAGTGGCATATAAACAAAAAAGGGTACAAGGAATAAATTTGATCAACAGGATTCTCATTGAAAAGGATTTTACGAATCCGCCTTTATAACAGGAATGGAAATATCTATCGACTCATTGGAGTCGATAGAGTTATGTGTGTATAGCAATTTTTATCTTGAACTCTATCAAACCAGTTATTCCAAATTCAAATACTGATATAGAGGTCAAGGAGGAATAACACCAAGAATTTTTTTTATTACATTATATAAAATATTGTTCAGCTATATAAAGCTTTTGAATTTATGAAGGTCCCATAAAGTGGAAGATTTCATTCTTAAATTCAAATTTTAAATTTTCAAACTTGCAATTCAAGTGCGGTATTAAAATCTTTTATTAATTCAGATTTAAATTTGCTTACATAGTTATATTATAGCAATTTTGTAATTATTATAAAAGAGGGATGTAACTGTCTCTGACATTGCACTGTCAAGGTTCTTTAATTCAATGAATAGAATGAAGAAATCTTGGAAGGTAATTAATGATTTGCTTATTTACGCGACAGTATTAATTCAAGTGAAATGAAAATTTGCAACAATATTAGCATTATATTTTTTAGAATATAGAGAGAAAAAATATTCGCCTTATAAGAAACAATAACAGTAGCTTCTGCATTTTTTGTGGGTTTTTTAACAATCATTTTGTAAATAATAAAATATATTTATAACAAATTATACTTTCTCTGAAACTTGACGCTTTGGAATCTCTACATAAATCAATAAAATCTATTTTCTAATACGCAAATATAGATTGTCCAGCGCTTTTGTTATAACTTAAAATTTTTCTTCACACTTAATTGTTTTTCACGATTACACAAGACGTTTCATAAAATTGTGAGAATTTATATTTAATTCGCGATGGTTATAAAATTGAAAGTTTGAAAGTTGTGAGCTACCATTATAAGAACAGAATAAGAATATAAATTAATCTCGCAGGTACAAATTGAATTGTTTTGAACTAATTTTATTGATAATCTGAATTTATGACAACTCTGACCGAAGAAAATTTA
>JAUEJJ010024420.1:0-11207 GCA_032164275.1 Synergus coniferae
ATTCCGTATTTCACAACGACACTGCAGTTTTTAGGTTAACGGACGATTAAGTCGCCCTAACCGCCCAAACTTGACCGATTAGATTTAACGCTAGTTAACGCGCGTTAACCGGCCGTTAAAAAGTGGTGGAACGCACAACTAGATTTAACCGAGGATTAACTTCTTAACCGAGGTTGGTGGATCCGGCCCTATGTCCTCTCGCAGTTTAAAAGTTTTTTACTGTTGCAGGTGGCTCGGATCGTAAGGGTCAATTACATAATGATTAATTAACGTAATTACGTAAATGATTATGATTATTGTTTACATTTAGGGATGATACTTATGATACTATATAAATCATGAGATGATTACGTGTTTATTTTAAAAATGATTGATGAGTTATTAATTAATTAATAATTTATAGATATATGATAGTCGCGTTGACGTGACATAAGCATCAGGTAGAAACTAATTTATTGTTGGAGCAAAATTTTTTTTCTGTTTGGCAGATAAGAATTGGATAGAATCGAGTAGCCGACTCGAATGCCCTAAGTCATATAAAGACCGCATGAGATCCATATAGGATCGGGTAACCGTCACCATGCCCAGTCTTATAAAACAGGTTGGATCCGAATTCCATATTAGAGAAAAATTTTTATTTTTGTTTGATGGATAGAACCCGAGTACGGTTGGGTAGCCAACAACCATGCCCTTGACATCTGATTCGGTTTACTGGATAGTATATGAGTAGAACTGGATAACCAACACGCATGCCATGAGTGTCATATAAGAACCGGGTAAAAACTAGTTGGAGAAAAATTAGTTTTTTTGACTGACACGTAAGAATTGGATAGGATCGGGTAGCAGAAACGAATGCTCGAAGTCATATAAAGACCGGGCCCAGGGAAGACCGAGTATAATATTTATTACACTTACTTATTGACTGTGCTTTCCTGATAAAATCCGAATGGAGCCCGATTGATTTTTCAAATTTTAATAAGTGATCAGATAGATCCCGGAAAACACCGGGTAAAAGTCAAACGGGATTTTACCCAGTTTATTTTCAAATTCTATATTATTTTAACCCGACATTTTAAGCAGGGGCGTCGGTCCCCCAGTTCGAAAATGAGCTCCTACGATTCTCTGCTGGAAGTAAAGAGATAGAAATCCTATCACTTTCTATCTCCTTCTATCTCTAAGATAAATAAAGAAGAAGATTGTTTATCCCTCTATCAATCCATATCTACGCCTATCTCTTTGAATCTCATCTTTTTTATCCCTTTCTATCTCTGCCTATCTATTTATATCTTCATCTAAATCCATATCAACGCCTATCTCTTTCATTCCTCACTTCTTTATCTCTTTATATTTATATACCTGTCTATCCCTTTCTATCTCTTTGTCAATCTCAATTCGCTTGTATCTCTTTCACTCTCTAGTTCCTACCTCTTTTAATCCCCACATCCCTATTCCTTACTATCGCTCGCCTATTCCTACCTATCTCTTTCTATCTCCTTATCAATTTCAATTCACTCCTATCTCCTTCAATCCCCACTAATCTATTCCTTTTAATTTATCGTCTATTTTCATCTTCTCTCTATTTCCTTGTCATTTGAAATTTACTTCTATTAGTTTCAATCCCTGGATTTCTATACCAGTCTATTTCTAAACCCATCTTTTTGAATGCTATTTTCTCTGTCAGCATATACGTTAGTGGTATGATTAGAATAATATGTATGTACAAAATATTGTAGTTATAAAATTATTATGAGTTTAAAATTTGAAAATTAATAAGTTGTTACGGCCCGAGCGAAGGGTAGTTTTGATATTAAAATACGCTAAGGGAGGTTGAGTTTGCTGATTACGTCTGGGTGGTAAGGCCTGACTTTATTTTTATTGTGGAGACGTTGTCAAAAAAAAAAATGGAATATTTAATGATTATAGATTAGCCAAGTCAGACTCAAGCACAAATCCCTGGGAAATCTTGATAATCAATAAATTCAATAATTTTTACTAGGAAAAATGTTTTGAATTTATTTTTAATTTTAATTATGATTTAATTTTGTTTTATACCCTTTCACTTGTACAATCTTGCTACAAAGAGTACATACAAGGTTTATTCAGGGTGATTCGATGAAATTTTTAACGATGGCAGAGCTTGCGAGCACGCGAAGTATACCATCGCCTCAAAAGAGGTTTTCTTTAAACACTGAATTTAGCACTGACTCGAAATTGCAAATTTATGAAATAGTGTATTGTTATTTGAATAACATAAGTGACAAATCCCACCGCTGCCACCAAATCAGCTGTTACAGCCCGAGCGAAGGGTAGTTTTGATATTAAAATAGGCTAAGGGAGGTTGAGTTTGCTAATTACGTCTGGGTGGTAAGGCCTGACTTTATTTTTATTGTGGAGACGTTATCACTAGCAATCCTATGGGGATTGTATTATTCAAATAAAATATAGAGATTTTGACAAAAGTTGTTTATTACAAATAAGAATATTGAATGAATACAGTACTTTATTTGATACGTAAAAACTTACATTACTTCTCAGCTGAGAAGGCAAGAGATGAAAATAAGGGTTGTCGCTTGCGTCTCTATCAATCGGAGGACAACGGCAAGATCCTCACGCAGAGTTGAGTTGCTAGAGTAAGGGCTAACACTTTTGGTGTCACTCCACTCACAGGCCGAGCGATACACGAACCGTAACAGAGATCGAATCCACTCGTGAGTTCTTTTATTTTCGGACGTATAACACAGCGGAACTTTATCCGAATAAGATTCTACGACGACCGTATTAGCGTTTAGTCAAAGGGACTTAGTTCACCAACAATTTCAATATTTATTTGAAAGAGATTTAGAATTTCGCGTCGTTTTTACTAAATTGCTCAGAATCAAGTTGTTAGCGTAACTGCTTGAAGGAAACTGTCGACCACCAGGGGTTAATCTGGGGTTTATATAGATCTAAACTTCCATAAGAAGTATGGTCTTAGACAAAGTGTAAACGAGCACATTCGGTGCAAAGTGTGAATGAGCACGTTCGATGCAAAATGTAAACGAGCACGTTCGATGCAAAATGTAAACGAGCACGTTCATTCTATGAATGATCTAACATTTTTTGATTCGATACTTTTTTATTGTTGATAATAACCCAGATCCCTTCAACTGACATAATACTATGCATTGGCATTAGATTATTTGGTTTTTTGGATTGATTATTGATTTTTCTTCTCTTATCCTTCCGTAGATGATACTCTTATATTCATATGATAATTATAAACACATTATTATGTATTTGTAATTATTTTCTTATATTACGTTAATTTACCTTCTAATTTTCTTAATAATATGTTTTAACAGCATTGAGTTACTAGTTCTATATAAGGATAATCTTCTCAGGATTCTATATTTTAATTAACTCATGCTTTACTACTTTATCGACTGTAGTACAATTATCATTAGCTAGCGCATGATAAAATAAAGTATGTCTGAACTGATAAGCAATTACCACTTTCTAGAAAGAGATACAAATTGCTAGCAAGGGAGATAGATTTAGGGATAGAAAGGAATAAAATATTTTTTCATAGAGATGGACTAATAGATAGAAAGAGATAGATATAATCAGAAATAGGGATAGGCTGAGGGATAGGAAGAAATAGATATCACTAGAGACGCAGATACAATGGTGGATAGAAAGATATAGCATTTTGGGGATGCAAATTGGATACTTGGAAGAGATAGAAATGTTCTATCTCTTTCTATCTCCAAATTTCTATCTCTTTCTGTCTCATTACTTCCACCAGGGTTAAGACATTACGTCACTCATGCGGTGGTTACATATTTATTGTAAATGGAATTAAAGGCAAAAAAATTAATAATTAATTAATAATTAGTCATAATGCGATAGACGTGTGATTGTGATCAAAATTTTAATGATTGTACCATAAAAGATGTGAGAGGATTCCTCTTAATTCCTTAAAAACAAACTTTATAATCTTAACAAATCCTTAACAATTTCTTCAAATTTTTAAAATATGTTTAAATCTATGAAAACCTGTGAAAATTGAAAATTCTTAAACTCTTATAAGTTCTTTTAGTATCCCATAAATTTTTTTAAATCGTTTAAGTTACTTTAAAATCTCTTGAAATTATTTAAAATTGCTTCAATACTCTTTAAATCCTTTAATGCCTCTTCGAAATATCTTACAATTCTTTAAAATCCTGTAAGTCGTTTTAACTTCCTTAAAATCTTTTGGAAATGGAATGGTACCTTAAAATCCCTGTCATTCGAACAATCGTCTTGTATATTAATCCGAATTATCATGTTTTTTTACTATTGATATTCATTAGCAACAAAATAATTGGACTATTTCTTTTTCAGGAAATATTAAAAGTTATGATCATCAAGACCCCTATTTAGAAAAAATGGACAAAGAAAAATCTGTTGCCTGTAATCTCTACAGTTTTGGCTATTTTCAATCACGCTATGATCAATTTATGTTGGACAAAGGAAATCCAAACTTCAAAGAGTCTAATTCTCGTATATTTCAATCTGATTTAAGTGTGAGTGAAAATGCTATTGAGGATCTTGGAACAAATTTTGATGCCGAGCAATTTTTAAAAGATCTGTCATTTAATGTCAAGTTACTACATTTGCACGAATATACCTCACAAATGCTTACCAATTTTGTAGAAAATCCGTGAATAAAGAATGCTCTTCTATATACGCATTTTTCTCTAACCTATCTTTTAAAAAAAGTTGCAATTATATCGAAATTTCTTCTATACGTTGCTTTGAGAAATCGTTACAGAATGGTCAGAGCATCCAGTGACATAAAGAGAATCCTCAAAAACTTTGAATAATAACGGCATCAACTTCATGACCCTCTTCGTGATGAAAGTAATGAAATCTGATAATGCTGCAAAGCATGAATCTGATCAAATTGGAAAATAACTGCAAAAATTTTACCCAAAAATATTCTTCAACATTACTGACACTTCCTAAGTTTAGCTTTTAATTTCGTAAAAATCAGTAAATAAACTACATTCCAAATCAAAATTCGTAAGAAGTTATTAAGGGCATGTGATACTTACCATATGAGCAAATTCAGATGTGGATACTTGAAAAAATTTTCGATTTAATTGACTTTCAAATAAACCATTCATTTAAAACAATTGCATATTTCTTGTATAAAAAAAAGGAATAATTTTTCCATTCATCGTTATTTGCAAAGTGTAGGTAATTGTTGACTTTAACCTGCTTTAACTGAAAATTTAATTAATTTATAGGAAATGGTTTACGAACTGGAAGATTTAAAAAAATCTTTTATTTCTTTTACTCCAAAATTTTAAACACTTGTAACTTGAAAAGTTTGCATATCATATTTTTTTGTTTCTAAAACACGAAAAAAAATATTTGAGGCGATTCTATTTTTCACTTGTAAATATGATATGGAATCACCCATATACATAGAACATTGCGTTTTTCAAGTGATGAAAACGCAGCATGGCCCGGAAGAAATGTTATTCCCTAATAAGCAGCTATATCACTACAATATGAGAAATGGAGACGAGATTATTCCATATTTTCCTTTGTACCTTGACGAAAAGAAAATTATCAGAGCTAAAGTACTTATAAAGATTTTTTTAATCTTTGGAATTTTAGCTCTGTTTTTACTTTTTAAAAAACATTTACATAAAATGCCCAAGAAACGTAGAATTTAAAAAAAGAACTGTGGTATTCACGCATTTTTCAAAATCTAAAAGGGAGCAAAAGGTAAATCAATATTAATCACATAGGAAGATTTTTTGAAGCAAAATTAACAAATATCGAATTATTTTAAAAGGGGACCCAAGGATGTTTTTCATATTCGGTAAATATACTCAGGAGACATGTTACGAACCAATGAATATTTTAATCAAGTTCCGGTCAAAGAATTTAGAATATTTCTGGGAGGTCGGAGAGTCACAGAAAAGAAAGAATAAAAAGTTTATTCTTTAAATTGTTTATGCGAAATAAGCTAATCACCTGTCCTAGTCCAAGGATGAAAACGTTATTTTTATGGGAGAAATGAATAGGATGCAAATTTAGGTAACAACGAGAAAAATATATTCTATCAACCCTCGTTTAGTATACAATAAATAAATCCCTTTTCGCGAAAAATACAATATACTCGTAATTCTTACTTATTTTCCAAGAATAATCCTTATCCTACCAGTAGGAATGAAGTGGAGAAACGCTACGCTAGTCCAATTCTTCCATATTGGTCTGAACTTGATACCAGGGGTGTTAGTTGAAGTTTGCCGGTTTTTTCAATAAAGAAAACACTTAATTCTCAAGGGAATCTCAAAAATTTTTATTCAAAGTGTTGACCATTGGATTCTACACATTTTGCCCATCTTTCAGGCAAATCATGGATATCATTCCAAAAAAACTTTTTCTCTTTCGAGGCAAACCATTCGACGAGCCATTTTTCGATTTCTTCAAAATTGGCGAAGCGCTGCTCTGCGAGTGAGTATCCCATCGATGCGAAAAGGTGATAGTCGGACGTGATGAGGTCTGGAGAGTACGGCGGGTGCGATAATATTTCCCAATTCAATGCTTTTAGTGTGTTCTTCACCAATTTAGCGGCATGAGACGGTGCGTTGTCATGTTGTAGGATAACTTTGCCATGTCTTCGGGCCCAATCCGGACGTTTTTCGATCAACGCATGATTCAAATTGATAATTTGTTGTCGGTAGCGATCCGTATTCACTGTCTCACCAGGTGTTAATAACTCGAAGTACACCACACCACACTGGTCACACCAAATACAGAGCAATGTCTTACAGCCAAAGCGATTTGGCCTTGGCCGTAAGAGTCGATGGGCTGACCTCACCAGGTAAAGGCCATGATTTTTTCCGCTTCGAGTTCTCGAAATAAATCCATTTTTCATCCACCGTGACAATTCGATGCAGAAAAGATTTCCTTTCGAACCGTTGAAGCAGCATTACACAAATGGTTTTTCGATTTTTCATTTGTCTATCGTTCAGTTGGTGTGGTACCCATTTTCTATACTTTTGGATTTTTCCCATGGCGTTTAAACGTTGGGAAATTGCTCCTCGGGTCACATTTAGTGTTTGTTCCAATTGTTGTTGCGATTGGGTTGGGTCTTCATCCAATAACGCCTGCAATTCCTCGTCTTCGAACTCAATTAGTCCTACAATGTGCTGAAAAAAATTGCATTAATTGCAATTTAGCAATTTTCAAATACTCTCACAATCAATCAGAGAATCTTGCTCTAAATTTCACAAATCATGCCATGTCTTTCGACCAATCAAAAACCTTCAACCCACCGAATTCCCCACCAAATCTGTCGATAGCGCATTTACAAGAGACGCTACTCAAAATTTCTCTTCGCAGTCTGAGGAGCTCTTTCACGGATAAAGAAGTCTCCCGAGTTAGAAGCCATTTATCTCGGAAAATCAGTGCCCGTCTTGTAAAGTAATTCGGTTCATCTTAAGAAATTCCCCGCTAGTTGGAATTCCGTTCTCTGCGTTTAAATAGTGGTAAGACAAGTTCGCTAAAGTGTTCGTGAAGTGTTCGGAAAAGTCCGTACCATAAACTCTTAAGAGGGCTGTGTACTGGGCCTTTTGTAAGCCTACCGTAGCAGGATTGTTACTCTAAAAGTATATTGTAAAATATGACATATTTGGTATGCTTGGATTCATAAAAGAATAATCTATATCGCTTAGTACGCAAATTTTCAAATTTTTTTTTATACTAAAAATATGAGTGTTCAGACATACCTACCCTATTTTTGAAGACAAATTTCTCGAATTGTAATACATATTTCAAAAATTTAAATACTAAGCGACGTAGATTGATTCTTTATAAAAAAAATTGCTATATTTAGAAAAAGAATTTCCTTTAAATAAATATGCGAAAACATCCTGCAACAATAGATCTTCTAGCAGTAATTTTGTGGCAAGAAACTACCGATCCTAGCGGCAAAATATTTAGCAGACCTTTGACACGCCCACACACTGCCCTTTACCTCACTCCGGCAAACTTTGTGGACACTGAATACTGTTTAGTGTCGAGCTGTACCTGACCTCACTCTAAGAAACATCTGGTACTATTCTTTATCCAACTTTTCGAAATCGAGTCTCAAGACTCATTTCAAACTTTTCTTCAAATGCGGCAAACAACAAATAGAAGTACAAACTTTTAGTTTTCAAAAAAATTTCCCAAAAATGGTTCTCTAGTCATTAAAAAATTTACATGTTTCTTGAAATTCTGCATCGAATGATATACACTTTGAAAAGTCAAAAAATTTGATTGTTTATTAAAAAATGAAAAATAAGAACCCGGCCAAGCTTATCTTTTTCATAATTTAAACGGATTTAAATGTAATCAGAATTTAGAATTTTAATTGCGGATCTATGACAATTTTTTAACAAATATTTTGGGTACTGAATAGCTGCCTTTGAAAAATTGGCTGACATATAAAAATTTCTTATGATAAATTGTTCAATATATTATATATCGGTTGTTACCTGCTTTGTAAGGACCAATAAATATTCCACTTCCTTACGTCTTTTTACTTTTCTTACGAAGTATCAGAGAATTATGATATTATATAAAAAAGTTTTGGTAAATTAAGATTCATTCGACGCAGAATTCAATTATCTTTTTGATTCTTAATCTGAATAAATTATTTGTTCAATTTAACTAGTGTATATTTTTTTTAACTTTTTCTATTGTAGTATACTACATAGTAATTCAGCGACAGCCTACCTGCCGCTGTGAGGGTTTAGTCCTTGCCTGAACTTGCTTAGTTACCGCGTGCGGTGCACATGTTATTGCAGACTGTTTTTTGCAGACTTTTTTTCGCATGTGCCCTTTTTTGTTGGAAATATTCTTGTACTGATTCGCTGTCAAAAATTTTTTTTTCACTGGAAAACTCCACCCTTGGAGGCGTGCTTATCATACTTCTGTCTCTCTCGCACACTCAGCTCGGAGTTCCCACGGGTGTACATTGTACAACTGTACAAGTGTGCACACTGCACAACCCTCTTAAGGGGTCTTGAAGGATTTCAAAAGATCTGAAAAGGTTTCAAAGGGTCTCAAAGTCTGAAAGCGCGCGAAGTGTGCAAGACGGAGCGCGAAGCACGACGTATTATGAGAATATGCCCGCGATGGGGGCAGATTTTTTAAAAACAATTTTCGCGATTTAAACGAAAACTACTTACTTTATCAAAAAATATTCAAGGGAAGATTTGTAGATTTTTCAAACTTATGTACCTTATTATTTTTTCTGTATTTCGCGTTATTTGGCTTGAAATTTGAATTTTCGTTTTTGAATTTTTATCCAAAATGGCTGGTTAACGAACTTGACTTTCATTTTAGGACACTAAAAGAGTATACCAAAGGCCAATCCAAACGGTCAATTCTTTCGAAAGTTATCGTGCACACAATCTAAAAATCTACAGACGCACAAACAGACACATTCTTAAAAATATGTTTCTTGGGTTCAGGGGGTCTCAAAACGTGAACATTTGACAAAAACGGGGGGGGGGTCAAATTTTACACAAACCTAATATATTCTCTCTGATGAGAATGTAAAAATAAAAAATAACATTTTAACGTCAAAAAACGTAAGATATGAGAAAATGTACATATAAAATTAATATAAAGAATCGAATCTTGACGATGAAATATTCTAGAGCACGAAGCGCTACGAACAAATCGCGCATCGTAGACGGTACATATTGTACGTGGAACAGGGCCGAGCGCGAAGCGCGAGGTTATTGTGAAATATCGAGTGCGAAGCGCGAGTGTCCTGATGAGAATGTGTTCCTTAAGGTCGATAGAACTTTAAGTAAATGAGTTTGCTTCATTTAAAACTAAAATAATTAAAACAATAGCGTCCCGAATGACGCAAGCGCGCGAAGCGCGACGTGTCATGAGAATGTGCCCGCGAAGGGCAGATTTTTTTGTCTTTGATAAGTAAAAACCGGTTTTTGTGCATTATAGGTATATCAACTACGATTTGATTACTTAGCTTTATTTAAACATCAAAATTAGAATGTAGTTTTAAATTTTTGGGAGGAATAATAAAATCTGGCAAATTTCATTGGCTTGAAAATGCAGGGGCGAGGAAATTTTTCCCCCCCCCGTCAATGTTATTCATCGAAATTGTTGAATGACTAAACACGTTTAAATTATATAAGACAGGGTGGTAGGGGAAATTTATTGTTGGCGAAACCTTCAGAATTATCAAATATTGCAATGTGAGTAAATGACATCCAGAGTTAAATATTAAATTCATAAAAAACAAGTTAGTAAAAATTTCGTAAGACGGACAAAAAAGTTAGGGACTGAGAATTTTAATAATATAAAAATTTTTAGAGCTTTATTAATTTTTGATTCTTCAATATTCATAATTCTATACATTTAAGTTAAATCTGTAATAAAAAGTAGTGATGCACGACAAGACAAGAACTTGTCAATTCTCATTTTTCAACTCTTGAAATCTCAATCCTGTCTTTGGACAGGATTGACGTATCGGCATGCTTCTTTACATTCTCATCAAAGAGAATGAATTATATTTATGTAAAATTTGACCCCCCCCCTGTTTTTGTTAAATGTCCACGTTTTATGACCCCTTGAACCGGAAAAACATGCTTTTACGAATGTCTGTTTGTTTGTGTGTGAATGGAGTGTGTATGTTTGTAGATTTTTAGTTTGCGAGCACGATATCTTTCGAAAGAATTGACCGATTGGATTGGCCTTTGTTATAATATTTTAGTGTCCTAAATTGAAGGTTACGTTCGTTATCTAGGCATTTTGGATGCAAATTTTTTTGAGCATTTTGAAAATTTTTGAAATAAATTTTTTTTTTAATTTACCATACCTTTTTTTTAGCGATTTTATTCAATAAGTTATAAATATTTAAATGTCTCGCATTTGGACTAATTTTTGATGAATTAGTTGCCTAAAGCGGGACAAAATGTTGCTGGCTGTCTTAGTTTCGGACAGTTAAATCAGTTAAATCTGATTGTGTTTTCGATTACTACGGCGCACAGTGGGCCAGGCGACCCGGTTCCGTGGCCCAAAGTCCAATTTTCAAACTTTCGAATTTGTACAAAAGAGAACAATGAAACAGACCGTTATTGACTCATTTTATCTTGCATAATGAAAAAAAATTTTTTTTGCTAAAATTGGTAAAGCATTCGACTCTT